>JAJOOR010028160.1:0-16683 GCA_036250505.1 Solanum acaule | reverse complement strand
TATGTTGGACATTTGCTTTGATAGAGTGGCTAGGGAAGGGGATATATCACCTAGGCAACAAAGAAGTGGAAGCAACAAAAGCAAAAAGAAGACATATGAAAGGCAACATAGTTGGGACGGTAAAATGACTGAGGAGTTTGTTCCAAGGCACCTACCGATGCGACAGACAAAGCAAAACCATTTGACAGTATCAATAGGTTCAACTAGATCCAATAAATCCATAAAGAAGGTATGAATCATCAAGTGTTGTTGGATAGGTTTGAAGAAGACGAGAAAAATACTTCAAGTTACTTTTGATGGGCAAACAATCTTTTTTAATTCATGCTTTAGTAATAGAAAGTTTGAGGCTGGTAACTCAACTTTCTTCTTGATTAACATATTTTTACATTATTTAAGCATCCTCATTTGTAATATCATCATGGAGTGTATTACAAACTCTGTGATGATCAGAAAATACTTAGTTCTCTCTAGCTCTTATTTTCTTCATGCTTGTTAGGTAGTAGAAGTTAGGTACTTCATTAGGATTAGTAAGGTAAGACCTATCCCCCTTGCTTGTACTTGTCCCTATTGATGTTTTTTATGTTTAACAAAAGACTGCGACACTGTCTAGTGGTAAATTTGTTTTAAAAAAAAAATGCACATGAAAGTTTAATGAATTTTTTTTTTTTTATTAAAAAAACACAACAATACTTACAGACTCAGGCAAATGTCTAACTAACTTTTCGTCTAGCAAGAATTAACATATGAAGTTCAGAAAAGAGATCAAACCGTGGCCGAGATCCATCACCATCAATTAATCTACATAAACGAGACAAATCTTGACGGAGGTCACCATGTAAATTATTTCTACTCACATCTAGAGAGACAAGAAACGAGCGGTTCCCAAAAATATGGCGGAGTGGAATCATAAATGTCCATCTTGAGTACATTTATGATGGCGAGATCCAAAAGTGACCCCAACCCAATGACAAACTGGTGCTTGAGAAGACCAATTTTGGTTGAAGGATGAGAAGAGTGTGTGGACCAAACAAAACAAAATCACCTAAATATTACTGTGTGTTCTACAGGTCCAAGTACCTTCTATTTTACACGAATTAAAACATAAATCAATCCATCCGCTGTTGGTTCTAAGCTCTTTTGTAGACTGCTATTAGGTGTTCAAGTCAGTGTTGGATGATACAGGAAAATGTTGGTGCAGGAATTCCTCTTGGACAATTCAATTGTTGCATCGTAATACTTCTAAAGGGAAATATCAAAAGAAATAAAAATGATGCACACGCTAAATTGTAGTTCAATATTACACATTGCTCTTCGTGGACAATCCAATATTATACAGGGCATTCTTCTATTCCAACTGTAGTACACATCTTATACATTAGACTTATTTTTACCAAATGTCGAAATATGCACAAGAGAAAGGCACAACAGAAACAAGAAAAGTTCAAATTTCGGACCAAAGGTTGATTTTTCATCTCAATTGGGTCACCCAAATTTGCTAAACCAGGAGAAAAGGCAGCACGTACAACCTGCACAAATGGTCAATTGGGATCAAACTTGAGTTGGCACAACACACACAAAAATAAACTAATAGTAACACAGACTTGAGTTGTTTACTTCAGTTTTCAACATGTTGGGTTCTTCTACTTATAATCATGATTTAAGTTATGCTTCAATTAGTTCTTGTTTTTTTTATATGGAAAAAACAGAATATCCAATTCAATATTTATGTATGACATAGGTAAGACAACAATCATTTCTGTTCTTGAATAATGAAATAATATATCTAGATGACATCAGAATATTTTTAAAAAGTTGTATATTTACCAGTGCTACATCATTTACGAAGAAATTCCAGCTTGATCTTCTTGATATTTGCAAGGACTTCTATCATGTTCAACCTTTCATTGGGAGATTCAGTTGTGCAATGCAATGCCAACTCCAAAATAGAAGACACACAATGCAAATTTTCCTGAAAATGAGTCTTTTCTTGTTCCAGTAATGTGATATCAATAATATCCTTTGGCATTACAGGTAGTGAATTGCAGACCCAACTCCTCATGCTCAAATTTTCGTCAAACATTTCATCATATGGCCTTTTTCTTGTGAAAGTTTCCATAAGCATAATGCCGTAGCTGTACACATCACATCTTGTAGAAACTAATCCTACTGTTCCATACTCTGATCCAATGTTACTAGAGTAATTAGTTTCTCAACGAACAAGAAATCAAAATAATATCTATATTTACACCCAAGGTTAATTGTGGCATAATGGTCAATGTGGTGGATTGAGAACTATGAGGTCTCAGGTTCAAATCTTACAAAAAACACTAGGTGATTTCTTCCCATGGATTCTAACCTTGGTGGATAGAATTACCTAGTATATAATAAATTGAAACAATATGACCTCAAGTTTCTTTTTCTTTATTGTCATAGATGCATGAATATAAAGTTTGACAGTCATATTTCAATGTTTTGAATGCCACCTTTTTTCATGCATATATAATCTGTGATATATTACATTAGGTTTAAATAAGCCATCCACTCAGGATTTCACCCTGTTCTAATGTGATATATAATATTACAACCAGTAAACTAATTATTTGGTGTAAAATAACACATCATATGCGATAGTAAAACGACTAAAAGAAAGTTACCTGGTGCAATGTAGCCCAATGTGGCAAGTGTTTTAGTATGAGCAATTGATTCCCCTTCTCCTAATAACTTGGTCAGGCCAAAGTCACTCAAATGTCCAACAAACTTCTCATCTAGCAAGACGTTGCTAGGCTTCAGGTCACTATGTACAACAACTGTTGCATAACCATGATGGAGATATTCCAAAGCAAATGCAACATCAATCATTATGTCTAATCTTTGGATCATATTCAAGAAGCGATCACCAGAATGTAACCACAGCTCTAGGCTTCCATTGGGCATATACTCAAGAAGCAATGCTTTGAAATCCAAGTTAGTACAACTGCTGATAACTTTGGTAAGATTTCTATGACGAAGGTTGCGTAGAACTTCACATTCAGCATCAAAACTCTTTAACACACCTTCAACCTGTAAATTAAACACTTTGATTGCCAAAGTCATCCCATTTGCAAACATGCCCTTGTAAACAGAGCCAAAACCTCCAGAGCCTAGCAAGTTGCATTGGTCGAACCCTTGAGTTGCCCTTTCAATTTCAATGTATGAAATCCTGGCTAGTGTGGTTGCAGCAAAGGACTCAGCTTGAGTTGGAACATTTCTATTCCGACGTCTCCTTAACATAAACACAACGATTGAGGCAAGTACCATTAATGCAGCTCCCAGTGAGACAAGTATAATCAGAAGCAGTTTGCTTATCCTTGAATGATGAAAAGACCTAGTCATACTTATACACGGTTGGAAAAGCAAACCGCCGCATAACCCTTCATTTCCCATAAAAGATCGATAGGTGAAATTGTGAAAAGGTCCTTTACTTGGGATTTCACCTTCTAATCTATTGAATGATACATTGAAATCCTTCAGATACCGAAGTGACTCTAATGATTTTGGAATCGTACCTGAAAGAATGTTATTGGATAGATTTGCCGATTCCAAACTTATCATATTCCCGAGTGACTCCGGAATAGATCCTTGTAACTCATTATAAGCCAAAGAAAGAAAAAGTAGATTCTGCAAGTCTCCAACTGCAGTTGGAATACTTCCTGAAAGGTGATTCCTGGAAAGATCTATGAATGTTATGGCTTTCAACTTTTCCAACTCTGGAGGTATAGAACCAACCAAGGAATTATTTGACAAGTCAAGCACCAAAAGATCTTTGAGGCTCCACAGACTCATGGATATGTTAGTGAGCCTATTTGAATTTAGATAAATATTTCTCAAAGAAGTTGCATTACCAATGCAAGATGGTATTGGACCCGAAATCTTATTATAAGAGAAAGAAACCCAGCCCAAGTATGATAATTTGCAAACGCACTGGGGCAAGGGTCCACTTAACCTATTATCACCAAGTCTTACCCTTTGAAGAATGTGTAAATCACATAATGTTGTTGGCACTGATCCAGTCAAGTCATTGCCGGATAGGGAAAAAGTGTTTAAGTTACTTAAGTTACCAATTCCTAATGGTATCTGCCCCCTAATTTTAGAATGAGATAAATCAAATATTTCAATATAACTGGAGAGATTGCCAAGGGAATCCGGAAGAACACCATTTAGAGGATTATCCCCTAACACTATGCGTGTTAAATTTCTGCAGTTCGCCAATGAAGTTACGATACTTAGGTGCGAAGACGATAAGTTATTAAAGGACAATTCTAGATCTTCAAGATGCCTCAAATCCCCCAATGAGTTAGGAATTTGGCCGCTGAATTTGTTATCATCAAGATATAATCCGGTTAGATTTGAAGAATTGGAGATTGATGTGGGTATAACTCCACCAATGTTGTTTGCACCAAGATTCAAAAGCTGTAGACTTGTTCTCCAGTAGCCAAAAGCAGATGGAAGACTACCCGAAAGGTTATTGAATCCAATTGACACCCTTGTTAGCGTAGAAATATTGAAGAGCCCTTCCGGTATGGAACCACTTAATTGATTAAATTGCAAATAAAGTAATATCAATTTGTGAAGATTCTCAATCTCTCTTGGCATAACACCTGCCACATGAAAGAGTATATCTAGATTAGTTAATATAATATATAGAGTTTGTTGAACTGAGGAGAATTACAATTCTCCAGTGATGAACACTTGAGCAAAAACTGGAAATGAAGGATAAGAGAAGAGAGGAATGCATAATCTGTAATTTGGGGAAATGAAAATTAATTCATTCATGATAAGTGTTTGGCATTATATATGCATGATGGAAAAAATATCTAACACTAACTAATTAGATTCTCAAAATTAACTTCTAGAATGTTCAATTGATATTCTTCTAACTAACTTTGACAGCTCAGCTTTTGGAACTATTTTCCAGCTTATACATAAGGCTAAGCATAAAACTAAACTATAAAGCTAGACTATATATCCTAATACCCCTCCTCAAGTTGGAGGTGAGTAGCTCACAGCCAGCTTGTGCAGTAAAATGGAGTGTTGAGCACTAGGCAAAGGTTTTGTCGGAACATCAGCCAGCTGATCTCCTGTTGGTATGTGGTGAAGTGCAATTAGGCCCTCTTGTAGCTTCTCTTTGACAAAATGACAATCCACTTCTATATGTTTTGTCCTCTCATGAAATATAGGATTTCTTGCTATATGAACAGCTGCCTGACTATCACAAAAAACAGACACAAGCAAGTTACATGGTTGGTGTAATTCAGTCAGCAGTCTTTCCAGCCACACTAGTTCTCCCACTACCTTTCTAACAACCCTGTATTCTGCTTCTGCTAAGGACAATGATATAGTTGTTTGTTTCTTGGACTTCCAACTGATGGGACTATCACCCATCAATACAATGAACCACTAACTGACTTTCTAGAATCAGGACATGCAGCCCAGTCTGAATCACAGTATGCAGTAATGCTACAGTCTGTACTGTTAGGAAAATCCCCAGTCAAGGATCAGCCTTAAGGTATCTCAACACATGATATGCAGCCTTGAGGTGTGGTTCTCTAGGAGATTGAAGAAACTGACTAAGATGTTGGACACTGAAGCCTATATCTATCCTTGTATTGGTTAAAAAATTCAGTTTACCTACAAGTTTTCTGTAATGTGTAGGATCTTTCAGCAGGGCATCCTCATTAGCCTTGAGCTTGACTGTGGATTCTAGGGGGGACATAACTGGTTTACAGTCCGAACAATCAAACTCCTGCAGCAAATATGTGGTGAACTTTCTTTGAAAGATTAGTACTCCTGTATCTTTGTAAAGTATCTCCAATCCTAGAAAGTACTGAAGTCTTCCCAGGTCCTTTATCTTGAACTCATCATGAAGGAATGCTTTTAAGGAAGTGATTTCATGCACATCAGTGCTTGTCAAGATCACATCATCTATATAAACAACAACAAAAACCAGAGAAGAACCAATCTTTCTATAAAACAAGGAGTAGTCACTGTCTGAATGAGAATAGCCTCTTGAGCACAGTACTTGGGCCAATTTATCATACCACTGTCTACTTACTTGTTTTAAACCATATAAAGACTTTCTAAGTTTACAAACCAATCCTGTGTCTTGCACCATGAGACCTGAGGGTATGTCCATGTACACTTCCTCATATAAGTCTCCATGAAGGAAGGCATTGTTCACATCCAATTGATACATATCCCACCCTTTCTTTACAGCTATGCTGATCAGTGTCCTAACAGTAGTCATTTTGACCACTAATGAGAAAGTTTCATTATAATCAATACCAGCCTGTTGAGTATATCCCTTCACAACCAATCTGGCCTTATATCTCTCTATTGTCCCATCAGCTTTGTGTTTGATTTTATAAACCCACCTACAACCTATTGCTTTCTTCCCCACAGGCAGTCTAACTAAGTCCCAAGTGTGATTGGCATATAGGGCTTCAAATTCAGATGTCATTGCTGCTTGCCAAGCAGGATCAGGCACTACATCTTCATATGATATTGGTTCCCTGTCATGAAAAACATTTCTAGCTAGCTGCTGACTATCTTGGTTGAAACTTGTGAGTGAAAAATGATTTTTAGGAGAAGACTGGTGTATCAAGGAAAGTAGGGAGTAGTCATATTCTTTCAAATAAGCAAGAACAACATGCGGTCTGCTGGATTTTCTGATGTTTGGTAATTGATTTTGGTGAGTGGTGGTTTCTGGCAAAAGGTGAGTTTTTGATAACTGTTCATTTGATGGTTGATCAGCTGGTAATGTTGCAGGTGGTGAGACAGGTTCAGGTGGGATAAATGTAGGTTCAGGTAAGGTGACATTTGAGGTGGTGTTATCATCCAAAACATCACTATTGTCAAAAGCATTATGAGTTGAGTTCAATACATTTGAGGCAGATGTTAATTTCTTTAATACTGTGGAAAAACTTGAATCAGACTCAGAATCACAAGATGCAAAAGGAAAGACATTTTCATAAAAAACCACATCCCTGGAAACATGTATCTTCTTAGTGCATAAATCAAGGACTTTGTAACCTTTTGTGTTGAAAGGGTATCTAATGAAGATGTGAGGTGTGGACCTTGGGTCAAATTTGGCTTTATGAGTCTTTAGGGTAGGAAAACATAAGCATCCAAAGGATTTGAGATGAGAGTAGGTAGGGTGTGTATTGTATAATGCTTCAAAGGGGGTCTTATCATGAAGAACTGAGTTTGGGAGTCTATTGATCAAGTAGGTTGTTGTCAGAATACACTCTCCCCAATACTTGGTGGGAAGTTTGGAAATTGGATTCTCAAAATTAACTTCTAGAATGTTCAGTTGATATTCTTCTAACTAACTTTGACAGCTCAGCTTTTGTAACTACTTTCCAGCTTATACATAAGGCTAAGCATAAAACTAAACTATAAAGCTAGACTATATATCTTAAGAGTTCATAAATCAATAATTAATTACATGCCTAGTACTAGTCTCAATAACCAAACAAGGCGACGTTGTTACCTGATAAATTGTTTGTGTTCAAATTAAGTAGCCACAATGAAGATATGTTGGATATGGTGCGCGGTATTGAACCCACGATGTGATTGTTCTCCAGTTGTAAATGCTGCAGCTTTCGTAAGTTACCAATCTTTGCTGGAATTGTGCCTGCAGATTATTTTGACAAGCGGAACTTGCAAACTTTTATGCTGTTGATCAAGGTGTTAATTAAAAGGCTCAAATATGTCATCAAACTTTTAGAAACAGCTCATCAGTGCATTCGTTTAAAGGTTGGCTCATATATGCCATTTCCGTTTGAGAAAAGACTCATCCATGCCATTATTTGTTAACTGAGAAAAGTTCCGGTAATATTTTTTTACACCTGGTCAATTATGATTCAGCCATATCATTAATTAATTAATTCATTTTTTAAACAGAAAAGAGTCAAATATGCTGTCAAACTTTGAGAAATGCTCATCTATGCCATTTTGGATGAGCCTTTTCTCAAATGGAAATCACATAGATGAATCAAGCTTTTAACGGATAACATATATGAACCCTTTTTCATTCTCAATTAGCATACTTTGATGCTTAGCCTCGTGCAAAACCGACCTACAAAACATGTTTTTGGACCAATTTCCCCTTATTTTGAAGAGGTCCTTAATTTTTGCCCTCAAATATGACGAGCTTTAATTATTTTTTTACTGCTAATTCGTCGACCAATGTACTCTAACGTATGACTTAATTCGATCAACATAAGCTTAATTAGAGAACTTTTGTCTCGCTAGCTTAAACTATGTAGGAATTAAGTTATGTGGTACAACATAACTAGTTATGCCTTTTACGGTATAATTTGTGGATTCTGAAACAGAATGTTTGCCTGATCACGACCCTGTAGGAATAAAGTTATGGTGTCCGACATAACTTGTTGTAAATTATGATACGAAAATATAAACTTATATTGAGTGAAAAGTTATTTGTTTTTCCGATTTCAGGAGTATTTTCAGCCGCTTATATTTTTTACTTAATGTGTTGAAGGAAAAAGAAATTAAAGATCATCATAAAAAGAGTTTGAAGAGTACAAATAAAAAAACTGAAGTTCTAAACCAACAAGCACACTAATGATTTAGTGGTAGCATAGTATCTTACCAGAATAAAGAGGGTGTACATGTTGATTTTTTTTTTAAAAATAATTGAATAATTTTAAACTGATCACAAAATTAAGAAAATTAGGATGGTTTTTAAATTTTATAATCTTAAATTAAAGATATAATTAATTACCAAAGTGCTATTTATATCTTGTGGGCTTATATATGCAAAGTAGGATGTTATGCACATTGAGAAAGTCTGAAGAATGCACCTTGCAAGTTATTTCCCCCAAGGTTTAAGAACTCAAGCCTCACCAAGTTCACAATTTCTGGTGGAATAGTCCCACTGAAGCTATTGTATGACAGCGACAGTTCATACAATTCTGTGCAGTTAGACAAACCTGTTGGAATTTGACCATTCAATTTGTTGGAAGTGATTGAGATGGTCTTTATTCTTTGAAGACGACGACATATATCTACAGGAAGACTCCCTGATAAAAAATTATATGTGAGAGATAAAATTTCCAACGAGGAAATGTTGAAAATGGTGAATGGAATTGGGCCAGTAAGTTGGTTTCCATATAAAATCAACTCCTTTAGATTCTCAAGATTCCCAATCTCCTTGGGGATATTGCCTTGAAGACGATTGTTTCTAACATTCAGAGTTTCTAACTTGGAAATAGAAGAAGAATTGGAACCGAACCACATTGGAATCTCTCCGCTGAAATTATTGAACGAAAAATCCATCACCTTCAATCGACGTAAACGAGACAAATCTTGAGGGAGGTCTCCTTGAAAGTTATTACTACTTAGATCGAGTGAAACAAGAAACGAGAGGTTTCCCAACTGTGGTGGAATGTTTCCAAGAATGTTCAAGTTGGATACATTTAGTGCTCTCACCCTATGGTGGCGAGAGCCGCAAGTGACTCCAATCCAATCACAAACTGAAGCTTGAGAAGACCAATTTTGGGTTAAGGGATGAGAAGAGTTTAGAGTAAAACTGGCTTTTAAGGAAAGTAGAGCTGATTGATCTATGTTGTTTATATTAACTGCATCGATGCATGTCTCTAACAAGTAGAGGTACAAGAGTAGTAGTAGTAGTAGTAGTGAAAGAAAGAAAGAGTGGGCTTTCTCCATGTCAATGTGATTGCTAGTATAAGGAACAAAGTATTCAGCTACAAGGTTGCAAAGGAATGGGTACCTTATTATAAAGGAATCAAAGCAATTCCGTAGATAAGGGGTTGTAAATTTTCCAGAGCGGGGCCGGGGTGACTTGACTTTATCAAAGTCTCTTCTGAAATTAAAGTGTTTAGTGCCATATCAAAGAACAGTTCATGGAAAATTATATTAGTGGTTAATTATAAATGTTCCAGACTCTGATTTTACTAGGTCTTCTGAGATCTATTTCAAAAAAGTCATTAAATACAGTGGTTGAGTAGGGTAGGAAGACAAATGTTTTTAAGAAAAATCTTTTCTTGGAATATATATATGTTTTATTTGTATATTTTCTTGTATTTGATAAATAAGTAGAAAATATCAACCCGACAGTACTGATAAATTAGTTTCAAGTAGTAATAACTCTAGCCTGAGATCTTATTATGTTGAAAGGTTTTCTAATTCTTTCCCATTTGAATCATATGAACAGCAGAAGAAAATGGTCATTTGATGCATACTATTCCTTGATTTTTTACCTTACCTTATTATCAAGGAAATACAGATTGTATATTTTGCTTTCAATCTACAGTCATTGGTAACCAAAACGACCCAGCTTGTAGTTCAACATTTTAATTACACTGCTCTTAATGAACTTCTTAAGTTGATATATCTAAACAAAAACGATCATTAACATTGTACAAGGCATTCTTCCATAACAACTTTAGTACACATCTTATATATACTAGTACTATAGTACATTTATTTGAGAGAATCAGTCAAACTTGATACATACACAAGTGAAACAAAGAAAAGTTCAAATGTTGGTATCTCATCTCAATTGGTGTCACCCAGTAGGGAAGGGCGGCACTACCTGTACAGAATTTTTAGCTAGGATCAATCTTTAGTTGGCACAGTCATTATGGGATAGCTGATAATAAAGAACTAAATAGTGACACAGATTGAGTTTTTTACTACTCTAGTAAATTTCAACATTCATCATAACTAAATTTCCACAGATAAAACTGTTGATCCTTCTCCTTATAAATTACTTAATATATTTTACTTGATGATGAAGTTCTCCTCGTACTCAGAAAGTAAACAGTGAGATAATAGCTAATTCAATAGTAACTTCCAAAGCTTCAGTGCTTTTTTTCTTTTTTCGTATTACTTTTTTCTTAAGACTTCCTGGAAAAAGGAACATTTGGCCTTGAATATTAGAAATAATCGATTTGGAATAAATTTTCTTTAGCAATGCGAGTTATAAAAAATAGGACAATACTTTTATAATCTATCAAGGTAACTGTTTCGCTACCCTAATAACACTAGTTTTCAATTTCCTTGCGAATTTTCTTTTCTTACATTAAGCTAACTTTTTAAACTTATAGAATTTCTTTCTTAATTTTACTTGACCTTGTTTTCCTTTTATTTCCCTTCTTATTTTGGACTATATGTAAGTTGTCCTTCAATTCAATTCTCTTTTATCATTACAGGGGGATTTGTTTATATGGAAAAGACAGAATGCCCTTATCTATTCATGTACTAATATGGCATGGTCAAAAGTAATTTCTATTCCTGAATAATTAGGAAATAATTTCTCCAGACGACATTAGCATGTTTGAAAAAAGTTGGATCTTACCAATGCATAAACCTTGCTACGTCATTTTCCAAGAAATTTCAGCTTGATCTTCTTGATAGTTGTCAGGACATCTTTCATGTTCAACCTCTCATTGGGAGATTCATCTGTGCAATTCAATGCCAACTCCATGATAGAGGACACACAATGCAACTGTTTCTTAAAATCGACCTCTTCAGGTTCCAATAAGGTGGCATCAATAACATTTTCTGGTGCAGCTGGTAATGAATTACATACCCAATTCCTCATGCTCAAATTTTCTTGAAACGTTTCATCATATGGCTTTCTTTTT
This sequence comes from Solanum acaule, assembly GCA_036250505.1. Taxonomy (NCBI): domain Eukaryota; kingdom Viridiplantae; phylum Streptophyta; class Magnoliopsida; order Solanales; family Solanaceae; genus Solanum; species Solanum acaule. Next base: position 5,011 of record JAJOOR010028160.1, on the reverse strand, counting down.
GTGAAAGTTTCCATGAGCATAATGCCATAGCTGTACACATCATAACTTGTAGAAACTAATCCTGATGATCCATACTCTAAGCAAACATTCATTACTGGACAAATTAGTTTCTTAACAAGCCAAATATATAAACCAAAGTTATTTCTATTAGGAAGATATGGAAAGTATTCACTTTTCTTAACAAGAAAATAGAGCAAATGAAGGTACAATAGGAATGAATCAAGAGTAACGCAATCAATTGAAATGATAGTAAGTTTCTGTTGATTAGTCGTCATTGAAGATGCAATAAAGTTTGACATCATATTTCGAATTTTCTAATCCTTATTTCATGCACAATCATTGATATAGTACAATTGTTGGATTTATTGAAGACTCATCGATGAAGAAGCTCGAGGATGATGATTTTGTGACAAAGAAGACTGAAAAAGTTTAAAAGGGACTATGTTTTTAGACGACACAAAGTTTACTAACAGGGTAGAATCACACAAGCCTTTCTTTCTTCTTTTTTATAAGTTTTAGTTTTGTTTTCCATCTGGAAATTACATATTCCTTTTTTATTTTACTTCCATGTAAATAGTAGCTTGTTATTTAAGGTAACTAACAATTAGGAGATAGTTGGGTAGTTTGTGATTTTTTCCACTTTTACTTGGTGTAAATACAGAAATGCTGTTTAAGGTAGGTAGTATATAGGACTAGTATGTTGTTTAAGGTTGCTAATATATAGGATAGTTGGGTAGTTTAGTATTTCAAGTTTTGCTATATATACATGTGTTAAACAGAGGGATAAACACACGAAACATTCAGCACATCTCTTTTATATATTTTTTGGAATCTTTCAAGAATGTTATCACTCCTTAGTCATCCAATAGTTACAACAATAGTTATTTCTTTTTAACAGTAGTTATTTCTTTTTAGTACTAGTTATTTTCCTGTATTAGTGTAGTTTTTCATTCCAGTAATGTTAGGAAGTCATGTCCTAGTTTCTAGGGATAGTTAACTTTTAAGTGTTGTATTTAAAGCTATCTGTTTGTCTCAGGAAATGTAAGCAGAAAAGTAATTTCAGTTTTTGAGTACTTTAACTCAAGAGATTGCAGGTTAACGAACCAGCACCATAGATCATAGGAAGAAAATTTCAGATTTTATCTTGCAACGTCCCATAACTAGATTCATAACAGGGGATTATAACATAGAACCAATAAAGAAATTATGTAGTTTATATGATGTACAATAACACTTTATATAAAGAAAGTTACCTGGTGCAATGTAGCCCATTGTAGCAAGTGTTTGAGTATGAACAATTGATTCCCCTTCTCCTAATAACTTGGTCAGGCCAAAGTCACTCACATGTCCAACCAACTTTTCGTCTAGCAAGACATTGCTAGGCTTCAGGTCACTATGTACAACAACCGTTGCGTAACCATGATGGAGATATTCCAAAGCAAATGCAACATCAATCATTATGTCTAATCTTTGGATCATTCTCAAGAAGCGATCATCAGAATGTAACCACAGCTCTAGGCTTCCAATGGGCATATACTCAAGAAGTAATGCTTTAAAATCTAAGTTAGTACAACTGATGACAACCTTGGTAAGATTTCTATGACGAAGGTTGCGTAAAACTTTACATTCAGCATCAAAGCTCTTCAACGCTCCTTCAACCTGTAAATTAAACACTTTGATTGCCAAAGTCATCCCGTTTGCAAACATGCCCTTGTAAACAGAGCCAAAACCTCCAGAGCCTAGCAAGTTGCATTGGTCGAACCCTTGAGTTGCCCTTTCAATTTCAATGTATGAAATCCTAGCTAGTGTTGTTGCAGAAAAGGGTTTGGTTTGAGTTGGAACATTTCTATTCCAAGGTCTCCTTAACATAAACCCAACGATTGAGCCAAGTACCATTACCGCAGCTCCCAGTGAGACAAGTATAATCAGAAGCAGTTTGCTTCTCCTTGAATGATGAAAAACCCTAGTCATACAAGGTTGGAAAAGCAAACCTCCGCATAACCCTCATTTCCCATAAATGATTGAGAGGTAAAATTGAGAAAAGGTCCTTTACTTGGGATTTCACCTCCTAATCTATTGAATGATACATTGAAATTCTTTAAATACCGAAGCGACTCTAATGATTTTGGAATTGTACCTGAAAGAATGTTATTGGATAGATTTGCCGATTCCAAACTTATCATTTTTCCAAGGGACTCGGGAATAGATCCTTGTAACTCATTATATGCCAAGGAAAGATAAAGTAGGCTCTGCAAGTCTCCAACTGCAGTTGGAATACTTCCTGAAAGGTGATTCATTGAAAGATCTAAGGATGTTATGGCTTTCAACTTTCCTAACTCTGGAGATATAGAACCAACCAAGGAATTATTCGACAAGTTGAGATCCAAAAGATCTTTGAGGCTCCATAGACTCATGGGTATGTTAGTCATCTATTTGAATTTAGATAAACATTTCTCAATGTGGTTGCATGTAATGTCCCTCCAGGTCATTTCTGTGTCTTGCCTTCTGTATGTCGTTTAGAGCGTTCCTGTAGCGACCCCAAGTCATTTATGACTTGCTGGGACTGACAGTTCGGTCACCTGTTCGTTCATTTGGTTATGGTGTGAGTTTTAGTGTTTTGGAGCTTATGAATCTAGAACGAACATTTTCGATCAAAAGTTCAAGAAGACGACCTCAGAATAGAATTCTGACGATTCCATCAGCTCCGAAAGGGTCATTTTAGGCTTGTGGCATGATCGGCATGACTCTTGAGGTTTTCAGTGTGAGTCGGTGAGATTAGGCGTTTTAGCCTTTGAAATTTGGCTTAAGGTTGACTTTGGTCAATATTCTTGGAAAACGCGCTCAGATGAAAATTCCGTCAGCGCGGTTAGCTCCGGAATGTCAAGTTTGGTCTAGATTGACCTTTCTTTTATGTCTCGAGGTTTTTGATATTTTTCAAAGCTCTTTTGTAGTTTTTGACTTAAAAGGGCATTTGGAAGTGGGACCCACTTTTTATTGAAATGACCTTTGATGGAAATTTCGACTGCACCGTTGGGTCCGGAATGTCGAATTTGGTATGGTTGCATATCTCGTTTGCGTGCACGGGGTTCCGAACGAGATCGGAGCACCCCATCGGAGTTTTAAGTTTTGGAAATTATTGCAGATTTTCTGCAATAAATGCAGAAAAACAGCAACATATTTCCAAACTTCAAACCCTCATAACTCTCTCATCTCTCAACCGATTTGGGCGATTCAAAAGGCAAAGTTGTGAGATTTTTCAAGGACAACGCGTTGGTGATCTCGGATAGTGATTTGGAGTTCCCGTTTGAGGTAATTTTCGTAAAATACCTGCTGCCACACCCTTTTTGTGAGCTTGATTTTGGGAATTTTTGAGACTTGATATTTTAGTCATTTTAGATCCGATTTTGGTGATTCTTGGGGCTATCTTGAGTGGTTTTTCAAGGAGAACGCGTTGGCGTGGTTAGATTTTGTATTTAACTTTTTGTTGGAGGTAAAAAGTTGTGTTTTAGCTGCTGTCTTAGCTCATTTCGAGTTCAATTTTTGGGAAAATTTAGAAGGTGATTTCGTAGTCATTTTGGGTGCGAATCTGGTGATTCAAAAGCCTAGATTGTGGGGTTTTTCGTGAGGATCATCATGGTGTGATTGGTTTCAGCATCTGGACCCTCGTTTCTGATATTTTCTTGTAAATAGCTGCTGCTATTGTTGTTCCGTTTTAGTGTAATTTGGGTTTTGGTTGCATGTTGATAGTGTGTTGTTCCCGAGCCCTGAATTGTGTCCCATTTTGGGATATGAGCTGGGGGAAACTGGTTAGGACCCACTTTTGGGGTTAATTCTGAAATTTCCTGCGCGGGTCCCACGATTCCCGTTTTGACTCAAAAATTGACCCGTCTTCGTTTGTTGTGATTTTGGTGTCTAAACGACCGTATTAACATTGTGACTCTATTTTTGATAGCGGGGCAGCGTTTCGAGACCGTTCGGAAAGGGAAAGCTCCGAAGGAGTGGTTTTGGAGCGCGTTTGATCGGCCTACAGGTAGGCTACGGTTTCCCTCTCTTAGATTGAGCTTGAGAGTGTGAATGCATGTTGATTAGTTGGGATTTGGGTTGGTAGTTATTGAATCATGCATAGGTGTTTAGAAATCATGTTTTCGGCGTATTTCGAGAATTATCGGGTAACTGTGAACATGCTTTGTGTTATTAATTGACCCTCCTCGCTATGTGAAGTGCTTGCATGCTTAATTACTGTTTATTTGAAGCATGTTGGGCCTTAGTTTAGGTTTGACTAGGGTTTGCCTTAGAAATACATGATTCGAATTTGATAGGCCTTAGTTTTGCCCCGACGTCGCTCGGCCGACTTAGATCCCTGTAGACTGGTGTAGCAGACTTGAGTCTGATAGATTGGGCTTTAGCTAGGCGATACGCTTGCTCCGACTTTAGTTATCCTTATTTTCCCCGATGTTACGGCTTCACGAGTTACGTCAGCGACAATAATTCTGCTTCGCAATTTGAATTTGATTTTCGATTCGGTTCCAAGGACTTTCATTGATTGGCTAGGTGTGGACGACGATCCACGGACATTTATGAGAATAGATCGATTGAGACTCTTTCAGCAGCTACAGTGGCACCTTTATAGAGCATCCGGTTAGAGTTCCGGCCTCTATTGCCCAAATACTTATATAGAGCATCCGGTTAGAGTTCCGGTCTCTATTGCCCAAAAACTTATATAGAGCATCCGGTTAGAGTTACGGCCTCTATTGCCCAAATACTTATATAGAGCATCCGGTTAGAGTTCCGGCCTTTTATACTTGTTACTTGTGATTGGTTACTTGGGTTCTTCTTGTGAGCATCCAGTTCGAGGTCCGGCCTCAGTACTGTCAGATTCTACTAATTAGGGTTGAGGTTCTGGTTCGATGTTCTCCGTTCTTGGGTTCTTATATGCAATTCTCTTTAGTTATAGTTATTCTGTGTACTCGTCGGGCTTATGGGGGTCCGTTCGGGTTTTTATTTAACTTGC
>JAJOOR010028159.1:0-22514 GCA_036250505.1 Solanum acaule | reverse complement strand
TCAGTCATCCCCCCCCCCCCCCCCCCATCTTGTCCACCATGGAGGACACTCCTACTTTATCCAAGATATCCACATTCCACCAATAATAAAAGAACACGATATGTAGAAAAAAATACATTTAAAACAATAAAAAATAAATGTAACACTCGAGGCATACACTTTTATATTTAGGACTTACATTTTTACATCCTGCATTTACGTTTTTACGCTTGAGGATTACACATCAAGCTATAGGGCATAAGCCCTATGAATCTACGTTTTATTATTTGCACTCAAGCATTTTTGGTTTGCCCCTCTTCAAGACTCACTCTAAAAATGTTTTGAAAAAAATATTGTGGACCAATTAGACAACTCACTACTCGACCTTAGTGATCCTACGGCGCCAAATGGAAGGATCAAAAGATCTCTCTTGAGCTATTTCCTCTCATTCCATTACATTATTTGGATAATTTATATCGAATCAATTGGATGTTCAACTCGGGCCTATATAAGTTATAACATGATCAGATCTATTGATTAAAAATAGTACTGTGACAAAAAAAGAAATTCAAATGCCAAAAAATAAACAAAAAGGAATATTTATCATTCAATATAGAAATGCATCACTTGTAAGATATCTAGCCTGGATCCTGAAAAAGCAAAGTTCGATCTACGAGAGCCATAACCATCCACCTAGTCCTGAGCCTCATTTGCTAAACGGGCTCATAGATTTTCATTCGGGGGAGAGAAATATACACATTTTACTCTTTTTTTCTCAATTAAAGTTGTGTCTAAATTGATTTTTGCTTGAAAGATTTTTAATGAGATATCTAAGAATGTCTATCATCAAATATGTGTACTCCTTTTCCTATAGAATTTTGGATAAATTAGCTAACTAGTCAAAATCTCTAACATAATTATTAAAAATATCTACACTTTAAAATAATTATTAAAAATGTTAAAATGTCAATATTCTAGCAAATAAGATGTATCATAATATAATTTATTTACCTTCCTTTTATTTTTTTGCAAATTAAGACCACTTTTTGACTCCATTACGGGTGAAAGGAAAAAATAAAAAAAACTCATTACCCACTTTTCTCTCTCTAGGACTTTTACCCAAATTCTATCTTTTCTCTTTCTCTTTCTCACAATTTCTTTCATTATTCCATATCCTCAAGTAACTTAAACCTTGCATTTTTTAAATTAAATTCCTCCATTTTTCTAAGAAATCTCATAAATCATTCAAAAGATTTTCAACCTTTGTCAAAGTGAATTCGACTGATTTGCTATTGTTTCCATTAGGGAAGAAAATTTTAAAATAATTGATTCGGATTTCGAAGTGAATTTGATTGATTTCGTTGAACGTCGACATTGTCGGTACCGGTGAGATAAAAAAACAATCAGGTATTCAATAACTGCTAATTCTTTAATTTGTTTGGAAGTGATTCGAAAATGGATCTGGATCGTATTTTGTCTGTTGGATCTTCACCTGAAGATCTTCATAAATTACTATCCGAATATTGGATTTAAAGGTTAGACAGTCACTTAGGTATTCAATTTGGGAGTTTCGGGTTAATATCTCATCCAAAACACTTTGTTGAACAACATTAGCAATTCTAGTTATCTCTTCAATGAATTGAAGTATTTTTGCATCTTTCTCACATGCAGAAGAATCCAAAGGAGATGAAAGTACAGAATCAGTAGCCATATTTCAAAGTAAAAAATACATTTTTTTAATATGTAATATGCTTGGGATACAAATAGTGAATGATTGAATTGTTTTGATTTTATTTTTTTGTATGTTGTATGTTTGGAATACAAAATAATTTGGAATCATATTTAGTAGATGTTCTATAAATTAGACATTGAATATAATATATTTTTGAAATACATAACAGATAAGAAATACATTTTTTGACATGAAATACAATTTTTTTGAAATACAAATTTTGATTGTTATTATGATTATGAATTTGTATGTTTTGATGACTGAAATACAATTTTGTTGGAATTTTAGGAAAAAATATACGTTTTTGAAAAATATACAAATCAATGTTGTATCATTTCTGAATGAACACGGATTTACATAAATATATGGATACAAATAATTACAAATCCATTTGGTATACCTATTGGAATGAATATAAACTAATAAAGAAATACAAAATACCATTATACAAACTCAAACATGAAAACCATAATGAATACAAATACACATATCATACATATTGGAATGAATACAATCAATTACTTTTGAAATTGTAACCAATGAGAATTTTAAGTGATATGTTCATTTTTAAAAAATATTTTCTTCCATAATTTCTCCTTTCTGTTATTAAATAATTGTATTCTTTCAAATCAAACAAATAAAAAATATGTAAATCAGAAAAATAACAAACTAACATATTGACATTTTTAATAAATATTGAAAATGTTGATAAGAGGTCCCATTAAATATTAAAATATTGACATTTTGAAAATTTACCCATATTTTTTTTTGAGTAGAATTTTGACGAGGTACAATGTCTATTAACTAACCTTCAAGAGAGAATGTTATGAATATACTAAATTATGAAAGTTTATTTAATACACCCACAACTTTATGAAACAACATGTAAGTAACTTACAAGCAGCTTGAAATAGCTTTCTAAAGACTAAAATAGTCTGCGAGCAACTTTCCAAGAAGCTTGTATTCTTTTATTAGAAGAGAACCAGCTTAATTCATTTTGTAGGAAGAAATACTTTCTCTCAAATTCTTTGGCTACATATATATCTTATTACTATGTATTTTATTATTATTATTATTATTATTTTACAACAAAGGGAAATAAAAGAAGTAAATAACATTTTCTTCTCATAAAAGAATGCTTAAAAATAAAAACTTAATCTCTATTTTTTTTCCCAGTGCTCTCTATGAAAGTTGGAGATGCTATTTACCATGTTAAAATTTGTATAAAGGGTTAATGAGAATTCAGAGGCGGATGCAGCGTTGTATATTGAGTTTTAAAATTTAATACTTACGGTATAAAGCATAAATTTATGTGTAAGAAATCATAATTTCAAAGAATGAAGTAGTAAAATTTAAATTTCAAATTTATCCATTCAAAATTGTAATATTTCCTATTTTCCTTATAAATCTTATATTATTTGGAAGGATAAAAAGTTTTCGATCAAACTCGAATCATATTCATATCTCTCTTCCTAACCTTCTTTATTGTTACAAAAATGACAAATTTAGTTAGACCAAAAATTTAGAAATTACTCACTTTAATAAATTATAGCCAACATTTTTTGTAATACAAAAGGCATAAAAGGAACACCTCCCCTTGTGCAACCGGTTATATTATATACGTTCCAATTTCACTTTTGAACATATATAAGGGGTAATAGATTGCTCGATTAGTTGAAGTGTGTAATCAATTTATTCAATCTTCATAATGTATTGATGTCTTATTTTTTATTTTAAAAAAAGAAAGAGAAAGAAGAATAATTGTCTAGCATATAGAGTATTATAGACCTTGAATAATGTGATGATAAAACAATCACATCTCACATACCACCAAAGCACACTTCCATTTGGAATCTAAGGTAGCGTTCACTTCAAAAAGTTGCAAAAAGTCGCAAAAGACACAACTTTTTCTCTTCTTTCATTAAAAAAGAGTATGTTTCGTAAAATATTTATAACAATTCTGCAAAAACTTAAATCAAAAGCCACCTAATAGGACTTGCCATTGCAATACACAAATCAGATTGGACAGAAAACAAAATTTTGTTACACACCAACACGTACGGACCACATCTTTCGACCGAAGTAAGAAACAAGCAACGGTTCGACTATTTTTCTACTGTTCCATTCAAGTAGGGGAATAAGTAGTAATGTATCCTGAGCATTCAACAGTTGGTTAAAAGGGGGGTGACAAACAATACAACTACAACATTTCATTGCAGTTACTTCCAACTCGGTCATGTACCAAAGGACTCGGAGAAGATGAAGAGTATTATCAGAAAATGAACCACGATACACAAAATGTACAACAAGATTTCAGAGCTTGCAACACAAGGCAAACAGAATAGATTTACCTGAACAAGACAGGCCAGTCTTTACTCTTTAGCACCAAATCTTCAAACCAATTGTATAACACCAAGCAAAAAAAGGCAGATTAAAGGACTCATAGTCAACAACAAGAGATCAGCATAACTCCGTCGTACCAGGAAAATGAAGCTATGATACAGATTTCAACTTGCTCATCGATATTCAACCAAGAAAACCAGAGACGTACATGTAGGTTGACTTCCACTAAGAATATTTAACTAATGAAGCAGTAAGAAAGTACTGCAACCAAGTAATGCAATTACAATCTAAAGATTATCATGTCCTTACAGAAACTTTGTATGATGCATGCTTAAAGTCCACCACCTATAAAAGGACTGGTTATCCTTTTCATCGTCCAGAAAACAAGTGTGTGCACTGGTTATCCTTTTCATCGTCCAGACAACAATGTAAATAACTACTGTTATCCTAGGCAGACAAGAAATTGGATCTCACAGTCAAATACATATTTAATCCAATATGTTTACACTGACAATTTGCAACATGAGCAAAGTTAACATAAACAAGGCACATGACAGGCAGTAAAACCAAACATAAGCAGTGAAAATGTACTGGCAAAGCAAGCACGTGGTTCTAATCCAGCATTACAGCATAGATGAATACAATCTCCTAACTTCATCCTAGTAAAAACACACCAGAATTTACTGGGAAAGCAAATCCAACAAACTCCTTAACGCGTAGTGACAGTCACCAAAACTATTTTGAATGTTTTATGAGTTAATGGTGTAATATGTGGGCAAACAGATGACAAAAGATGGGAAAAAAACTACAAAGCAATAATAATTCTAGCACAAGTCAACAAAAAGCTCTTAGGCATATAATCTTAACGTTAAGTTTCTTTAACAACTTCCTCTCTATCGCCATGGTCTTTTTGTTCTGTTTCTCTTCACCTATGCCTAAGCACCTTAATATTTGTACCCAATCAAAAACATATCCGAGTAAGAAAGCAAACACAAGAGCAAAGGTGGCATCAACAACATTCACTATCAGTCTGTAGTTTAAAATTTGGGCAGGCACCCTTTTCCCTTATTATCCAAATCAATACATCAAACTCTTTTACCCTCCCAAAAATATCAGCACACAAGCAGATAATAACTCAAATTACACTAACAAATCACTAGATATAATGATATGCCACAGCTCTCTCCTGACAATGTGAATACATCAGAGCAGATTAAGATACCAATAAGATCCCGTCTAAAAAAAATAACAGAGCTAGATCTGTAATTCTTGCATCAAGTATCAAAACTTTCTTAAGCTCTTCTCCAAAAACTCCTCTGTAAAGAAACTTCTCTTTTTCTTTTAATTTGTTCAACTTGAATCAGTGACTAAAATAGAAGTGAACATTATAAAAGATATGAAAACAAACTTTCTCTTTCTTTTTTTGAGAAAGGATATGAAACGAACTATTTGTAAAACAACAACCCTCCCTGGAAAACATAAGCAGTAGCTTCCAAATAACCAAGACACATAGATAACTATAGGAGAAGAAGCTAAACACAGATTCCATATTATTCATGCCCACTCTATCATCCCCACAACCAGAAACACACTCAAATTACGCAATAATATGACCCTAAAGTTCTCTCACAACAACAATAACACATCAGCTAACTAAACTAGCAAGAAAAATCCCACCAAACGTAAAAAGGCAGTAACTGTACAGCAACAACAACAGACCCAATGTAATCCCACAAAAGAAAACCATACAACAACAACAAATCCGGTGTAATCCCACAAAAGAAAACCAAATCATCCAAGCATAAGGATCCTTCTATCAAAGTATAAAACTTTTCCTAATCCCTAACCAGAACGCTAGCTATGTTTTTCAAAAAAAAAACATAATCAGATATATAAAATATATATGAAAGAAAATTATATCCAGAATAACAACCCCAGAATAATAAGCGCAGTAGCAGAAACATCCATATAAACCATAAACCAAGAAACATATGATAAAAGATTACATCACCAGAAACAGAACAAACAAACTAAAAGTGGGTTAGATATTATTCATATGATTCCCACCACCACAAAACTATTATCATCCCTAAAAAAAGAAACAGAATTCACTTCTTAAGACTTCCACGGATACCAGGTTTAGGTTTGGTGCTTGATTCAGCAACACCAGTTGAATGAAGATTGTTGAGTTTTGCCTCATCAAAAGCAATTTTTGGGTGTTTTGCATCATGATGGATCTTCATAGACTTGATATCAGGTGCAGTCACTTTGCAAAGAGGACATTCAAGCTTCGCATGTCCACCTTTTTCAATACCAGACCTGTCGGCTAACCCAGCCTTACCGCCGCCCCTGTTAGTCGTTGCTGCATCGATCTTTGCAGCTAATTCTTTCGCTGTATGCTTCTTTGGCTTTGCTTTTCCTGTCATGGTGATTGAATGGCGAAGGAAACTGGGGAGAGAAAACCTAGGGTTAGTTGATTTTGTTTTGTATTGGAAAGGGGGAGAATGTAATGTATGTATAAAGGGCCTTTTTCTCTTTGTTTTTACCCTTGCCGGAAAGAATTGGGATGATCTCAAATTTACTTGAGTAATTTATCTTATATAATAACATTAACACCTTGTTTGAATGGTTGTTACCCGTTTGTATTGTAATTACTCCTTAATTATATGAAATAGATTTCTACTATTATATTTTGAAATTAAAAAAATACTTCCAAGAGATCATAAATATTCTTAAGAATTAACCCCTCAAATTTTTGATGACGTGACAAGTTATGTGGAACTGATCCCTCCACCTAAACTGCCAACTAGAATTCTCACTAACTCATTCTTGCCAACCCCATCCATTCATCTTCCCAAATCAAATTAAATTTCTCTTCATTATTCACTGTTAGACTTCAAAAAACTAGAGGGGTTCTACCCTTTCCTTTTTATTTTTTCCCATGAATTCAATTAGTGTCAAAACATTACACCTCTAAAATCAAAACAAGTTAGATAAATTGTTTTTATCTCCCATCTTAAAATAAAAATTTTGTTTGTTATAACTTGTAACAAGAATTAATGTAATTTTTTGTTCTCGTCTGAAATTGCTAACCCGTTTTTAGTAACACTTATTATCGTTTTGATCACACCTACCAGAGTAGGATCTAGTTGCTTATCTCGACCGAGGAATAATATGTTCAACTTTTTTCGTGCCACCTGATTGAGGTTTAGAATATGGCTCCTTCTCCAGACTTGATGCATAAACATGAGCATACCCATCTTTAAATTGAAACAGAGTATCAATACCTTCTTGGTCCCTCAACCGTATCAGTTCCGACCTATCAAACTTCACTGTAAAATGCAACATAATGATGAACGCTAATCGGTCAAAATCTACATTCACAAAATCATGGTACTTTATGCCCTTCTTTGCAATATAAATACCTCCCCCATACGAAATGGATCCATCGGGTAGAACATTATTCATCTTCCCCCCCGTGACACAAACAAAGCAGTGTTTTATCTTCAATTCCCACCATGAAGGGTAACAATCTTGAAAACAAAAAATCTTATCAACAAATAAAATTTAATGAAAACCCATTGCTTGAAAACTAAACTAAAAAACCAATTGCTTGAAATTTTAATAGAAAAGATTTAATTTTTCTCTCAAAACTAGGTTTGATTTGGGAGGATGAATTGATGGGTTAGCAAGAATGGGTTAGTAGGTATCCTAGTTGGCATCTTAGATGGAGGGATCAGTCCCATATGGTTTTTGCCACGTCATTAAAAAATTGGTATATTAGCTCTTAAGGATATTTGTGGTCTCTTGAGATAACGGTGATGTATTTTTTAACCTAATATGTAACTGGGGGTGTAAGTGATCTATTTCACATAGTTCAGGGGCAATTTTGATTCTTTTCTGTAGTTTAAATACACTGTTTGTCTTGATTGTTACTTAAATTTTATTGTATCGTAGCATTTAAAATCAATCAGTAGGTAACAACAAAAAACCCATTTTATGTAGCGACTGATTTGGTGTGATCGCGTCGTTGTCTTAATATTTTCTTCTCATTTTGTTTGTATTTATCAGTTAATAACCATATTTATCTTCTATCCTAACTTTTAGTAGTAACTCTACCTTGTACCCTAATTTTCTCATAACTTTGTCATTCAAATTATGGATGTGTGATATTATATAACAACGGAGAATAATACAATTTATCCAAATATTATTTTTATTAAAATAATATAGTACGATACGATACAATACAATACAATACGATATATTATGAAACAATATGAACAACCATCCAAACTAGGTGTAAAAATAAGGGGAGTAGCTTGAATTTTGTAAAATTTATCATCCACGCCCTTTTTTAAATGTTAATTTTGGTTTCCCACTACGATGTTTGGTACCTACTTTAGAGTTCGATCAAATTTGAATTCGCGCTAAAAAATCTCACATTGAGGAGTAAAGCGTTCTCTAACAAAAAAAAAAGAGAGATTTTGCTACTACTCAAATACATCATACACATCCTTCATCTTTTATATTTATTTATTCATATCTATGTATAGGTTAGGTTCAACAAGATTGGAGGTCTAAAGCTGAACTTTCTAAAGAAGTTTTAATTTGTTTTCTAGATAATATTATATAAATTGAATAATAACATATCTAATATAAGTTTATATGTGGTGATTAGGGAAGATAGGAATCTAGGATGTATAAGACTGTAAACAATGAATATTTTTACAAAAAATATATTTTTTCTTCATTTAAAAAAAAATGATTTAGTTTGGCTTAGCATAGAGTTCAAGAAAATATTGAAGAATTTTCAATCTTGTGATCCTAAATTAAAGTTATGTTAAATTTATCAAACTGCCATTTGATTTTGTGGTCTTAAACATGTGTGAAAAAACTTAAATTAAAATGTTGCCAAAAATAGAAAGTGATCATTCTTTTTTAAATAAACTAAAAAGGAAAAAGTAGGTCATTTTATATTAATTAGAGAGAATAACATAAAAGTAAGAATAATAAAACATAGTTAAAGAATTTAAAAAGTTGATGTAATGACACTGATATAATGTTGTGTTACTTCAATGTAATGATAACTTGTTGCAATACTTGAAATTTGAAGGAACACCCAAAAATATTTTTTTATCTTTTTGTAAATAGACAATAATAGATTTTGCGGAATGCATAAGATTTGATTGTTAGGGCAACGTTAGAATATTAAGAAATAATAAGAGAATAAAAATAGTAAAATGAGACAACAAAATCATGTTAGTTGTTAGGATGTATAAATGAGACAACCACCCCAACATTAAAAGGTAAAAAGTTATTATATTTTCTATTCAAAATATTATTTTCAAATATAATACTACGTGATAACTATTTTTTTTCTACCTGTCAATCTTAATTGTATTAAGGGAAAAAGGATAAATATATTTCCGAACTATCGTAAATAGTATGCAAATACCCTATGTCATACTTTTGGGACATTGGTGCCCCTGCCGTCTAAAAACTAGAGCATATATGCCCTTCACTCTAACGGAAGACTAAAGAGGGACATGTGGCGCAATCTTATCCGTCGATAAATATCGGATCGGTTGATAAGATTATGACACGTGTATGTCCATTAGTATAAAGGGTATATATGCTCTAGTTTTTGGATGGCAGGGGCACCAATGTCCCAAAAGTATGACGGAGGATATTTGCATACCATTTACGATAGTTCGGGGTATATAAATAAACCAAACAAATAAAATCTGAAGAAACATGATTTTATTGATCAAGATATGCGGGTACAATTCTGTTCTTCCCTTGATTCTACTCTCCTAATATTTATTCATGATTCGAGGGCCGTTAGTGGCGTATTTCTCGAACTAGGATGATTTAGATTTGACCTCTATTCATTCCATAACTTTTGTGGAATATATCGAGATGCCTTTTTAAGGGAATTTAGTACCCTTTATATAGGCATGAACTAGGGTTTAGGGTTGAGTAGCCTCCTATAATTCTAATTGAAACTGAACACACCTTCTAGAGTTCCAATTCGAATTGAACGCGTCTTTTAGAGTCCCACAAAATTTCAATGTCTACAAATGCCCCCTGCTTCAAGGCTTGTCGGAGTGTAGACTCGATGAAACTCAAAGAGGAGGCCTGAAGTACTCATTCTTCCACTTTTGCAGCTTCAGATTTTCAGATTTGATTTATGAGAGAAGAGATGAAGGGCAGATTTGGTCCCACTAGGCGTGCCAATTTGTTAGCAACAAATTTTAAACATATGGAAAATAAATAAACGACACAAATAAAACATGAAGAAACATGATTTTATTGATCAAGATATGCGGGTACTATTTTGTTCCTCCCTTGATTCTACTCTCCTAAGATTTATCCATGATTTGAGGGTCGTTAGTGGCGTATTTCTCAAACTAGGATGATTAGATTTGTCCTCTATATGAATATTCCATAACTTTTGTGGAATATATTAAGATGCCTTTTTAAGGAAATTTAGTACCCTTTATATAGACATGAACTAGGGTTTAGGGTTGAGTAGCCTCCAAGAATTCTAATTGATACTGAACACACCTTCTAGAGTCTCAATTCGAATTGAACACGACTTGTGGAGTCC
This sequence comes from Solanum acaule, assembly GCA_036250505.1. Lineage (NCBI taxonomy): Eukaryota > Viridiplantae > Streptophyta > Magnoliopsida > Solanales > Solanaceae > Solanum > Solanum acaule. The sequence goes on along the minus strand of JAJOOR010028159.1, from coordinate 11,847 downwards.
CACAAAATTTCAATGTCTACATACCTTATTTGTCTTATAGTCGAGTTGGCCTTGTCTGTCAATCTTAATTGTATTATATTTCTTACTCAAAACATTACTTTCACTTAGACACTTTAACTACACTTTGTTCATTTTAGACACCTCATGTTAGGCTCCTTTATGTCATTTTGACACTTTCTGCTAACATGGCAAAGTAAATGTGATTCACTCGCTATTGATGTGTGAGGGGCTTATTTAGCCTATTTTATTGTTATTTTTTCTCTTCTTTTTTTTCCATTTTAAAGCCACTATCGCTCCCATTATTTCTAAAAGCTTAAAGCACTTCAATGGAGGTTAAATCTTTTGTTACAATAATTTTAATTTTAATTTTGCACTGCAAGCTCAGGTAGACCCAAAAAGAAACAATAAATTGAACCCATATCAACAACACCCCAAATCATGTATACTTTAACCGCAGTAATTCTAAAGAAAAAGGTAAAAACAATTCTTCAAATTAAACGTAACCCTGGTCTCAATTGCCCATATACAACTGTCAACAACTCAAAATTTCAAGTTAACAAAAATAGGAGCCAAAAACATTCCAATTTTCACTATAAAAAAGTTAATCTCACTAACTTTGAGCCCTAATTAAGCTACAAATATCACAAAATTAACGAAAAAGAGATGCAGTCTTAAAAATACGAACCATTATTGTTATACATTTGCACCTCTTAACCCTAAATCAAATGAAGAAATGTGAGGTAGGGTGCAGTGAAGAAGGCGGACAGCCCGGGTGAATATGGCAGAAAAAATCACGAAAAAAGAGGAATAAAACGGGGAAGATAATTGGTGGATGTGGGTGTGAAGGAAAATACAACAAAAATGGAGGAATATGATAGAGTAGATTGTGTGGGTGTTGGTATATGGCAGAAAAATAAGGCTAAAAAAATAATAAAAATGAAGTAATACAATGGAGAAGATGATTGGGAAGGGGTGGGGGTGTTGTATTATTCATTAAATTTGTCAAAATATTTTATTTGACTTTTCAAATAAAAAGATCACACGTCATTTATTCATTGGTTACTTTGTCATGTATTTTGATCTTTATTTTTTCTCTTTAATATGATAGACTTTAAATGAGTTGACATGATATAATTGGACATCTAATTCATGTGGACGCGCTTGGTTAACATGCACTTGAAGTCAACAGGTGCTTGTGAAAAAAGTGTCAAAATAACACAACGGGGTCTAACATAAGGTGTATAAAATGAACAAAGTCTAGTTAAAATGTCTAAATAAATATTAATGCCAACTTTAGGGGCCACCGACGAATTTGGCCTTGTAAAAATATGGACATTTTTTGTTTAGTGTACGTGTATTGCAGGTGTCTTACATCAATTAATAAAATTATATAAAAAATAATAAAATTATTTTAAAATAGCAATTGACGTTAAAATGAATGTTATATCTATCGAGATGATACAAATTAGATATGAAGGTTAAAAAGTTATTTTTAAAATGTGAACCTTTTTCTTTAATATTTTAATTAATTTATTTATTTATTTTATTTACCATAATTTAAATAAGATTTATATAAGGTAAAATTGTTGATTTTAAGTTTTAAACTCTTAATATTAGAATTTTTAATATAGTTCAAATAGAAAAATATTTAAGAAATAAAGTTTTAGTGAATTTTAATAAATATTAAGAATTCTTACTTATTACAAATAATTCAATATTTGATAACTATTACTTTTAGCCAATTTCCATGTCCTAAATTTTAGAATAATAATTAAACAATAATTATTTGAGTAAACTAGTAAATGACAATTTTATCTATTGTAAAATCTTTTAATGAAGAGTAAAAGTTCAATGAACATGAGTAAAAGTTCAATCAACCTTACACCTTTATGTTATTCTAAACGCAAATACAACTTTAACTTCAACTTTAAAAACTTCAAATAGGATGAATAATATTAGGTTTTCATGTTCACTCACCTTTAATACTTTTTCATATATAATATCTTTCGAAAATCACTAAATATACTCGAGATTAGATTTAACTTACATATAAAGAAATAATTAGCTAGCTTGAATCATTCATTAAATAATTCTAAAAATCAAAATGTTTAAATATAATTAAGTATTTTATTATAAATAATTTTATAATATGCTTCTAAACATTCAAAAATCTGCATAAAAATTTCAATAAAAATTAAAGAAACAATAAATATAATCTAAACTAAAAAATCCTTTGGCCAAGTTTTATTTAAAGTAACCTTCTTTTTCGATCAAAATTAAGATTCTATAATCACAATAATGATAACTTTAATATTAGCTATGGTTCACCTACTAAATCACATATGTTCAATACACTTCAAACATTTATCATCATCAATGTCCTGATTAATGTCCATTCTATCCAACACTTCTCACATACTCATCATCAATGTCCATTCTATCCAACACTTCTTACATACATTATGGAGATATATTATTGTGGATATCAAAACACGAAATTGAATTACTTTATATAGAAATTGAAGAGTCACTTTAGGATTCAGATTCTTTTAACTAATTGAATGACTTTGTTAATTTAAACTTTAAGAGTCATTTTAAAATTTGGATTCGTTTAACTAATTAATTGATTGTGATTTTGATTCTCGACTTCATTTTTAAAGCCAAATTATGATATTTGATGCTTTTGTTTATAAACTCGAGTAATATAATTTTTTTAATTGTATTTTGTGTGAATTTTAGCTTAATTTATTATAAATACTTGTGTTATATTAATATGCACATATATAATGTAGTTTATTTTTCGCTTACTTTCCTGTTTAGAGTATGTTTTCGTGTATTAATATCAACATAATTTTTTACTTTTGATATCAGCGATGAAGTTATATCTCGAAACACCAAAATCAAATCATTTAAAATGTTGTACTTAGTAATGATAAAGTTTGATGCAAAATATTACTTAATTTTAAAATGTTAAATATCATAGTTTCTTACCTAAATTAAATAACCAAACCTAAAAGAGTTTGAGTATGAAACATTAACACGTACATAGTACATACGACTAATTTTTCTATTTTAGGAGTTGTTTTCTAATTGATTACGAAACATTAATTTATAGGGTATTTTTTTCTAATTGATTACCATGTTTCTTCATTTAATTATTTCTTTTATTTTTAATATCTAATAAAATCTTTATATTTAAGTACTCAACTTTCACCTCCCACTATAATATATTTATTTATTAGATATAATGTGCATATATTCATACTCTCATAATTTTCAACTTTTCATATTCATAACCTTTAAATATTAAATATGAAACCTTATGGTATTCCTCCATTATTTTCTATATAAATTCATATTTTTTGTTTCATGATATTCTATCCAAAGTTACTCTTCATTTTCACCATAGTATTATATTCAAGCTTTTATTTGGCTTGAAAAAAAAAAGAAAAAAAAGAAAAAGGCTCTTGAATAGTGATAGGCTTGTGAAGTGGATATTGACAAGAGCTTAGATAATTATGTATTGATTTCATTTCCCTTCTATTTCTTAATGACATGTGTATTGTTTTTTTTTCTTTCTTTTTCTCTCTTTTTATTCTTATATATCTCTATGATGCCTCTTAAATTTAATTTTTATACGAAGAAAGGTTTTGAATAGTGATAGATTTGTGAAGTGAATATCAACAAGAGTGATGCTTCTCTACCTTTGTTTGACTTGAAAAAGAAGAAGAACGTTTTGAATATTGATAGCTAGGCTTGTGAAGTGGATATGACAAGATCTTAGACAATTATGTGTTGATTTTTTTTTTCCTTCTACTTTTAATTTTAATGACTAAAGTCACAATGACATGTGTATTGTATTATTTTTTCTTTCTTTCATTCTTTCTTTCTTGTGTATTTTATGATACCTCTTAAGTATATTTTGTATACGAACTTAAAATTTAATTCGAAGCATGAGTAACTAAATTTTAGAAGTATGAGAGTTATTTATTGTATAATTTCTATTTATATGACTTGGTCTCTTATTTTTCCTCATAAAAATGTCAATAAAAGATATAATAATTTTATAACCAAACAACACAAATAACCTTTTAATATATATATGAACACCGCTTAAATAAGAACAAAAGGATGAAAGGCTTATGCTACTCTTATTTTTTTGAAAATAAATACTATTAACTTTTGTTCTTCAATTGACAAATTTCTCAACATTTTGTTGTAATAAATTTGTAAAAAGGTATATGATTCTTTTACTCATATTTAATTTTTTATAGCTGTTTTATATATCAAAATACTGATATTATAATATTTTTATTTCTTTGTCCTTATTATAATATGTTTATTATATATAATTATGAAATTACAACTTTTACTGTAACATATTTATGAGTTTTAATTATGAGGAGGAGATTAGTTTTTATTGAGTAATAAACATTAATAGTTAGCATTTAAGTCAGTAATGGATTTGTTTCATTTCTTCAATTGTTAAAAGTAATTATTAGCAACTTCAATTCAATGAAGTTGAATCACTACTACTTTGTAGTTTGTATACAATTCTTTTACTTTCTATGTTTTTATATGTGTTCTTTTACTTGTACAACATATAGGGAGAAAAAAGAACAAAACAATAGTAGAGACATTAGTCAAGGATAAACGATAGGGAAATATCATATGCCAGAAAAAAATGTAACTCAATGGTTGTTTTAGTTTCTTTTTAATTTTCATTTCAAATTTTATTTTATTTAATAACAATTATAGAAAATATTTTTTAATATTTATTTAGATTAAAAGAAATTAAAAGGGTCAATTGCCAATAAATGCTTGTATGTATGTGTATCATAATTTACTACGAAATATTTGCTATGTACAATAGAAATGAAATTAATTAAAGGATATATATATATTATAGCTTATTGCTTAACAATAAATTCTCTCTTTTGTTCAATATTAATTGTTAAGTTTAACAACAAAAAATTCATGTTGGTATTTATCTTGATAATATGATTAAAGGATATATATATTATAGCTTCTTTTTTTTTTGGTAATTAACTGTATATTCATTAATCACCAACTGGTATTTACAAAGCATAACAAACTACATCACAGTTTGTTAATCAAAGAAAACAAAACTCAAAGGTGATACAACTTCAAATAAAACTAAGATGTTGTAGCCTAGAACTCATGCCCTTAGGAACCCTCATACAACACATATAAGCTATCTCTTTCGCAATGTGTTTAAAATTTCTACTTTTATCTTCTACAATCCTGTGATTTCTTTCTCTCCACACTGTATGGCTCCATTCTACATACATTAGGTGAGGGTGTTGCCCCTGGCTTTCTCTATGATCCTCTTCATATGTGTGGCCCAAGTATCTGCAGTATAAATTGGCCATTTGACCTATGCCATCAGCTTCCTCCAGACATCTCTTGTAAACTCACAGTAAACAAACAAATGATCTCTACTTTCAAGATCATGTTGACACAGCTTGCATTGTTCATTTATATCCATCCCCCATGAAGCCAACCTATCAGTAGTTGGTAATTTGTTTTGTAATTGGAGCCACATTGTAACAATGGCTTTTGGTCGTGCAGAATTGGCAAACATCAGACATTGCCAGAGCATTCTAGGTCTGTTTCCAAGTAGACACATGTAGAGGCTGCCAATAGTTACTTGATCATTTTGTTTCTGTGTTTACTCTAAAGTTAGTCTAGCATTAAGTATCTTCTTGACCATCCATGAAGCCTGCTTTGGAATAGGTGCAGTGAAGAACTGTTGACTCTTTATGTAAAATGAGTGAATCCATCTGATCCATAACTTGTCAGACTTGTGAGTAAGATTCCAACAAGTTTTGGCAATAGCAGCTTGGTTCCACAACCTGATGTTAATGAGGTTCATGCCTCCAACTGATTTAGGTAAACAGACTTTCTCCCATGCTATCAATGCTCTCTTAGTAATAGTATTAGATCCTGACCAAGTGAAAGTATGACTCAATAAGTTTAAGAACTTTTGCAGGAATGGTTAAGAGATGAGACCAGTAGGCTTAAATAACAAATAGCACAGATTAAACCAATTGCATTCTTCCTGCATATGATAGCTTCTTAGCAGTCCAGGAGGAGATTCTAGCAATAATTTTATTCATAAGAGGTGACCACTGCATAATAGTCAGTTTCTTGGTAGAAAGAGGACACCAAGATATTTGAAAGGAAATTCCCACATCCAAAACCACTCTGCTGGAGTAAATTTAGTTTTTCTTGCTCAGGGACACCACCAAAATGTATGGAGCTTTTATTCATGTTTGCCTTCAATCCTGATGCTTAGGAAAACTTTTGAAAGCATTGATAGATGATCTTTACAGAATTTGATCCCCTCTACTAAAGAGTAGCAGGTCATCTGCAAAACATAAATGAGTTATATTCAATCTGCCACACTTAGGATGAAACTTGAACCCTTCAAATTCTCTAACTTCAGTAAGGCATCTACTCAGGTACTCCATAGATATAGTAAATAAGTATGGAGAGATGAGATATCCTTGTCTAAGCCCTCTTGCAACATTAAAGGGTGGTGTGGTCTCACCATTTACCATGACTGTATAATTCACTGTATGGACACATTCCATGATCCATTTGATGAATTTTTTAGGAAAACATAAATTCTCCAGAACCTGTTCTAAGAAAGCCCATTCCACAGAATCATAAGCCTTTTGTAGATCAATTTTTAGCATACATCTTGGAGATATGTGTTGTCTAGAGTATGCTTTAACCAGTTCAGTGGCAAGGATGATGTTATCAGCAATCTTTCTTCCTGGGATGAATCTTGATTGAGCTTCACTGATAATATGTGCCATAATTTTTTGCACCTTTGCAATGATTTTGTAAATGATGGTGCATCAAGCTATAGGTCTATACTCTTTTATATTCAAAGGACTGGAATTTTTTGGGACCAATGTGATCACAGTGCAATTAACTGGTCTATACATTTTCCCAGACTGAAAAAACTCTTTGATAGCCATCAACATGCCATCTTTAGTGATACTCCAATTCTTCTTATAGAAATAAGTATTATAACCATCCACTCCAGGTGCTTTATCATCTCCAATAGAGGATAGTGCTTTCCAGACTTCCTCATCCATAACATCTCTACTTAATTCAACTCCTTGTTCATACGTAATTGTGGGCCCTTTCTTCATAGTGTTTCTATCTACAGCAGGTAAAGATGTAGTGTTGGATCCCATTAATGCCTTATAAAACTGCACCACTTCCTCTTTAATAGCTTCTGGTGTATTAAGTTTGGTGCCTCTAAGTGAAGTAAGCTCAAGCATGATTTTCTTGTTTGTCCTCTCCTTGATCACTGCTGTGAAATATTTATTATTACCATCTCCAAGTTGTATCCATTTGGCTCTGGACTTTTGTCTTAGTGCACTTTCTTCAACAAGACTCCATTTCTCAATATCCAATAATGTTTGCTTCTCTTTACATAGTAGCTCATTTGTACATTGTTGAATGATTTGTTCTTGTAATTGCAACAATTCTTGTCTAGCAGCATTTATCTTAATGGTTGTGTTTTTAAATTCCTCCTTATTCAGAACTTTCAATACTTGCCTCAATGCTCTCACCTTTGCCCAGATATTAGCCATTGTTCCTGGAGCCATGTGTTTTTGCCATATTTCTGCAACTTTGTCCATGAATGTACCGTGCTCTGCCCATATGTTAAAAAATCTGAATGGTACCTTGCCTATCCACTGGTTGCCTGCAATTGTGAGTATCATAGAGGAGTGATCAGAGAAATATGGAAGATCATACTTAGTAATCACATGACCCCAAGTCATCATCCAATCAAGATTGCCAAAGACTTTATCAATTCTACTACAAATTCTATCAGCTCCCAACTGCTTGTTTGACCAAGTATCATTTCCATGACACTTCATCCAGCTGCAGATTATGAATACAATTTGAAAAGTCTTGAGTTTCTGTTAGAGAGATTGGTGCACCATATAACCTGTCATTTGGATACAACACAACATTAAAATCACCAGCAATTATCCAAGGTTTATCCACCCCTTGTTCAATGCTTGCTAGTTCTGCCCACAAGTCCTTTCTTTGTTCAATAGAGTTAGATGCGTATATAACAGTAATAAAACACACCAGAGACCCATTGTTACCATTTACCAGACGATGAATTGATTGAGGAGTAAATCTAATATGTGTAATCTAGTAATAATTTGGATCCCACACCATCCAAACTCAAACATTTACAGCCCATGAATAATTATTCAGTGATTGCTAGCCAGGGAATACATTTTCAAGTATCTTAGGAGCCTTATGAGCTTTGACTCTTGTTTCCAACAGTGCTGCCATTTTGATGCATTTATTCTTTAGGTAGAGTTTTAATTCCTTTAATATATGCCACTTATTTATTCCTCTCATATTCCATATAAGCCAACTCATTAGATAGTGTTTCTGATGTCTCATTTATCAGGAGGAAGTTGCACCTGTCCACTTAATCTTCTTTCATCCCCTTCTTTCTTCTTTGTCCAGGACCCCAATAAAGGAAAGTTTGTTAAGTTAAACTCTAGACTACCACTTGCTGTTTCTTGATGCCTTATATTAAGGCCTGTATATATGATATTTTTTGGGCTAGCCTCCTGCTGATCTACATTCTCCTTTGCACCCTGAGCAGAAGTATTTCTTACCTGATTCTGTTTTGAACTTTAGGTATGTCTAGTGCAGGCTCCCTGATCACACCAGTAGGTTTTCATTCTTTACCTCTACTACTAGGATCTTGTCTCTTCCTAGGCTGTGGAACTTGAGGTTGTGGCATTTGATTTGTGCAGGTATGACCTACTATTAAGCATTTAGGACAGAACTTAGGCTTCCAATCATAGAAAACCTCTTGCTCAAACTTATTACCATTAGGATCCATCACCACAATCTTATCAGGCAATGATTGTGTAATATTCACTTCAATCAGCATTCGAGCATAGGATATCCTTGTTTGTTTAGCAGTACATTCATAAGCATAAATAGGGACTCCAATGACACTTGCTATTCGACTCAAAGATCTTTTACCCCAACATGACATGGGCAGTTTGGGAAACTTCACCCATAGAGGAATTTGTATGGGGAATTCCTTGTTGAAATCAAAGTCTACTGTCTATGGCTTGAGTATTATAGGTCTGTTGTTGATGGTATATGGACCTGAGTAGAGTATTTGGTTCATATCATCAATCGAAGCAAATCGAATCACATAATACCCTTCCTCATGACAAAACACCTCAGGTTTGGCTGCACTGGTCCAAAATTGATTAATGTATCTTGTGAGAGCATTATAACCAGGCACATCCCCTATGAAATAAGCAATTAGGGCACTATTCCATTTCTGAATTTCCAGATTCACCTCATCCTTATCCAGCTGAACTACAGGCTTTCCATCCAGCATTTGAGGAGGTATATAATCTAGTGAGAGACCATTAACAACAGCTCTATTATTGGTAAAGAGATTGGTCCATAGTTCAGCTCGTTCCTCCTCTATAACCTCACTAATTTCCTCTATTGGTGCTATAGTTTCTGTTAGAACTGTAGTAGTTTCTACTGTTCCATTGGTTGAAACCTCATATCTGGGACTTATGGGCGTTTTAGGGGTATTGTTCATACTTAAACTCTTCATACTCATAAGAGGTGTGTGCATACCTTTCTCCATTGATTCCGGAGCTTTGCTTGATCCTCCATCGCCAGTATCATCCAGCTGAGCGAGAGTTCCCAACGAACTTCCATCAGCAGCAACAAGTTTCTTAGTTCTTCCTCTACCATTTCCTCTTCCAGGTCCTCGTCCTCGAGTTCTAGTCATGGCCGCCGGCGTTAGTAGACTTTAATATTAATTATAGCTTATTGCTTAAGAATAAATTCTTTCAATATTAATTGTTAAGTTTAACAACAAAAATTTCATGTTGGTATTTATCTTGATAATATAATATAATTAGAACAATTAATGATATTATAACTGGAGAAAAAAGAAGACATGACATTGATAGAAATCAAAAATTAATTTTTTAACTAAAAAAATAGGACAATTCCTTTGAGTTTCGCTCTATAACACCCACTTTTTCTGTAGTTTACAATATTACGCTTACATCCCTTATTTTAATTTTTTTTGTAACCATTCTTTAAAATTATTTAAAATAAATATAAATCAATTATAACTTGACAAATTTGTCATTCTTTGTATTAATTTCTTCATATTAATGCATATTATTAAAAACATGACTTATTTAATAAATACTTTAAAAATAAATCAACACAAATAAGTTTATACTATAATATATATTATATAAATACATATAAACGTGTCCTTTTTTACCAAACAAAGATTCACACTTCTTCATATTGATTTGTTATTAAATCAACACAAATAAGTTTATACTATAATATATATTATATAAATACATATAAACGTGTCCTTTTTTACCAAACAAAGATTCACACTTCTTCATATTGATTTGTTATTAAAACTTTCATTATATAAGTCATGTTTTAAAATAATGTGGATTAATATGAAGAAATTAATACAAAAGGACAAAGTTGTCATATTATAATTAATTTATATTTATTTTAAATAAATTTAAAGAATGGTAAAACAATCAAAATAAAGAAGGTATACGTAATATTGTAAACCACGGGGAAGGTGAGTTTTGTAAAATTAACTCTTAAAAATTTTAGCCACCGCACGAAGTGCGGACAAATTCCCTAGTAAAAAATAATAAATGAGAAAAATACTAAATGATGGAAATTAATTGTAAAAAATATATTATTTAATTTTTATTTTTATTTTGAGGAAAATGGTGAAAAACAATTTTGTCTAAATTGAGGTTTTTTAGTAACGGGCAAAAAGTTTAAACAACATTATTATGGACCTTCATGCATTTAATTAGGAGCGAAAACGAGTGGGTTGAATCGAATATGAGTAGTTCGAAAATGGATAAAATATTCGACTCGACTCATATTTTAAAGGGGAAATTTCATAAATAGAAAATATAATAGACATAATAAGATTATATAGTTATAATTTCGGTCATTGCGCTCCATAACTATAGTTATATTTGCTATGGAGGTTGTGGTTTGTATATTTCACTTGCAAATAATACAAACATGGTAAGTATATACAAATAGAGGTTGTGATTTGTATATTTCGCTTGCGGATATATAAACATGGTAAGTATATACAAATTTTGTATTTTTACATTTAGAAATTTTTTAGAACTCCGTTTGTATATTTCGTTTGCAAATATACAAACAGGGTAATTTATCATGAATTTTTCATAATTCGTATACAAATAGGTAGGGTAAGCATATACAAATTCTGAATTTATACTATCAGGAACCAAATTATATAAATTTTGGATTTATACAATCAGGGACCAAATTATACAAATTTTGGATTTATACAATAAGAAAACTGAATAACAAAATTTCATGAAACTGTAGCTAGGAATTAAAAATAATTGAAACTATAGTTATATTACATAATATACTCTAGATGTTTGTCATTTCGCGTAATTATCCCTATTTTTTTTAAATGGAAAAAAATGAGTTACTCAATCAATAACATGGAGTATCCATATTATAGTAGAGATCTTGATAAAATCAATTTTTTTTATCCCACCCCAACCCCTTCAAAAAAAATTAAACTTTTTAAAATAATTTCTAAAAAAATTTATTGTTTATCACTATCACCTCTAACCCGGCCCCCACCTAAAAAAAAATTCCTAAAATTTGTTTTTTAAAAAGAAAATTAAATTTATTACTTGGGGGGGGGGGGGGGGGGGGGGGGGGGGGGGGGGGGGGGGGGGGGGG
>JAJOOR010028158.1:0-11756 GCA_036250505.1 Solanum acaule | reverse complement strand
AAAAATTAAAGTTGGAACGAATGTACCGAACGTCTACGTAAAAGTAGACGTATAACCAAAGCCGGAATTGAGAGATGCCAATTGAAGCTTCCGATTTACTTCAAATAAATCTCCGAAATTCGAACTCCAAGTCAATATCACAAAATAATAATTATGAATTTATGAGAGATTGAAAATTAAGAGATTTTATAAGATATTAATGAAATAGTTTGTGAATTTGTGATTTAAATGAAAAAATATGGGTATATTTATAGTGTTAAGAGGTAGAGTGGGGTGGGGGCTGTTTGGAGCCGTTTTGGGTCCCAGCCCAACGGGCAAAAGGGCCCAACGGCTCTATAACGTTCAACTTTAATAAAAATAAAAATAAAATTTAAATTAAATTGACCGTTGAACCGGTTCTTACCGAACCGAATCAATCGGATCAAAATCCGGGTTCCATTTCGGTACCGGTTCTGGTACCTATAAGACCGGTACCGGACTTACCGGTACGGGAACCGGACCGGACCGGACAAAAACCGGTCCAATTGCCAGCCTTAATTTCGATTATGACTCCCACCAATTCCTTCCCCATGCAGTACTGCAAAGCCTCCAAGATTGCCATTGATTCAGCCTCTATGTTTGTTGCCACTCCAATTCCTTTTGTCTTTGCATACAGTAAATTACCTTCATGATTTCTGATGCAAAATCCAAAGGAACTATCTTCAGGGTTACCTTTACTTGCACCATCTGTATTGCATTTTACTTTGTCTCTCTCTGGCCTTTGCCAAACTACACTGTGGTGAGGGCTTATAGTTTTGCAATTTTTCTACTAGGTGTGGCCAATTTGCCTTTTCTGGTCTTATCCAAGAATACACTCCTCTTACTAGCTTCCTCAACATCTCTTCTACCTGCTACACCATGTTTTCAAATGTAATAGTTTTTTCATGTTTCAAGTTGCTTCTCCTTTTCCATATTGTCCACATAATGATTGCTGGGACTGCTCTATACAATAGCTAAAGTTTAGGATTGGCGTCTAGACTCCACCATTGTATAATAAGTTGTTGTAAGTGCATGTCCTTCATATTTATACCTGCAAAAATAGCAAAATGCCTCCATAACCTCTTGGCTCTGAGAGCTGTTAGGAAAACATGTGTCATGGTTTCTTCTGCCTTTACTTCACAACACCAACATCTTGAGACAATCTGAATTTTCATTTTTTTCAGATTTTTTTCAATGGCAATCCCTTTGCCCATATGAAATCAAAGTCCCTTTTTCTTTATTTTCTGTGCCTCACGAAATTCCAGGCTGAGTTGACTGTGAAAACTCCTTCTGAATTACCCATCCACCAAGTTGCATCATTATTGTGGTTATCTTCTGGAGGCTTAATATGATTCACAACATATACAGTCATTTCTTCAGACAGTACCCTCCTCAGACCTTCTATGTCCCAAGTTCCATGTCTACTGAAAGACCTTACCTCCAGCTCTTCATTTACTGCACTATCTCCTTCTACATAATAGAGTGCTCCTTGTTTGGTCCAGTTATCAAACCAGAAACTAAAGTTGCCATCCTTAAGCTGCCACCAAATGTTATGCTCTACCTCTTCCCTAATAGCAGTCATCTTTCTCCATACATGTGATGTTCCCTGTCCTTTTGCCAAAATTGGATGAAGTTTTTTGCAGTATTTATTCCACCTGAAACTTCCCTAGGGAGAGGATGTAGTTGTTCTAAAGTTCCACCATAACTTTGCAAATAGAGCTTTGGATATGTCATGTAATGACCTTAAACCCAACCCTCCCTCCTCCTTAGGGTAGCACATTTTATCCCATGATACCCAATGTTTGTTTCTGGCTCCAGTTGCATTACCCAGAACAATCTTGCAAAAATTTTATGCAACTGATCAATTACACTTTGGGGGGGGGGGAGGTTCATGGCAGACAATAAATAAACAGGCATTGTTTGCAATACATGGGCTATCATAATGTAGGACAAGAGCTTGTTCTGCCATGAGCGTAATCTCTTCATTACCTTCTTGACTAAAATCTCAAAGTGTGATTTATTTTTCCTTCCATAAAAATAGGGCATCCCAAATAGATGAAAGGGAAAGACCCTTGCCTAATTCCAGTGAACCTTCTTATTCTGTTACAAACTCCTATAGGAACTTTGTCATGTAAGTAGACTAGACTTTTGTTCAGGTTAATCATTTGTCCTGAAACCAGTTCATATTTTCTTAGAATTTGCATCATCTTTCTAATTGAGGATGATTTCCCTGAACAAAAGAGAATGGTGTCATCTGCATATGATAAATGATTGATTTCAGGGATCCATTTAGGCATCCCAAAACCTTTGAAATCTGAATCTTCATACAAACTGTTGAGTCCTCTTGCCAAAACCTCAGCTGCAATAATGAACATAGTCGGGGATAATGGGTCTCCTTGTTTCAGCCCTCTAGAAGTCTGAAAAAACCCAAATGAATGTCCATTCATTAAGACTGAATACCAATTATTGCTAATCAATCTTACTACCATATATATAAGTTTTTCAGAAAATCCAACCTTTCTCATAACTCTTACCAAATATTTCCAAGATACTATATCATATGCCTTTGCCATGTCTAACTTTACCACCACATTATGTAGTTTATTTCTCCTGTTTATGTCTCTTACTATCTCTTGGGCCAGTAACACATTCTCTGTTATGCTTCTTCCTTTGACAAAATCTGATTGATTTGTTGAAATAATTCCTGGGAGCACTGTCCGAATTCTGTCATAAATGATTCTTGAAAGTATTTTATTGAAAAAATTACTTAGACTTATTGGCCTAGGGTCCCCATAAGTTACTACCACCTCCTTCTTTGGTATGAGCACCAAATTAGTATGTGTAATGTACCTGGGTAGGTCTTGTCCACAGAAAAAAGCCTTCACCATATTAGTCACATCATTACCAACAATATCCGAGCAGCTCTGAAAAAACTTGCCAAAACTTGCCTGAAAAACCATCTGACCCACTAGCGCTCTCTCCATTTAGAGTTAAAACCACCATTCTGACCTCATCTTCTGTAGGCATTCTTCCCATATCAGCATTTTGTTCCTCGTTTATTAGGGTAGGAATGTATTCCAGCATATCATAGTTTGTGGTCTCTTGATTCTGCCTAAACTGCTCCCTAAAGACATTTACTGCTTCTTCCCCTATATTTTGTGTACTAGAGATTCTGTCCCCCTGATTGGTAAGAATATCCACAACTTGTAGCTTTCTCCTCTTCCCTTTTACATAAGCATGGAAGAACTTGGTATTTCTATCACCTTCTTTGAACCACTTCATTCCTGCCTTTTGCCTCCAAAACTCCTCCTCTATATGTTTATATTTTTTTAACTCAGCTTCTACCTTATGAAGTAAAGCTCTATTTTCTGTTGTTGGTGTAATCTCCATCTGTATTTCCATAACTTTAATGGTGTCTTCTAAAGTGACAATTCTCTGAAAAATATCCCAAAGGTTCTTCTACTCCACTGTGCTAAGACATACTTAATTCTCTTCATCTTACTATGAATCACTATGAAAGGATTCCCATTAATCTCTTCTCTATTCCAGCTATCTTCCACAACCTTTTTAAATTCACTGTGCTTGGTCCAAAAGTTTTAAAACTTAAATGGTTTTGTCACTGTTTCTTGTAAACTGTTACCAATCACATGTAGGGGGCATGATCTGACCCATGCCTTATCAGATGATGTACCTCACTGTTAGGTATTAATCTCATCAGTTCATTGTTGCCAAATACCCTATCAAGTCTTTTGAAAATTCTCTTTTCCTCAATTCTGCCATTCCACTATGTGTATGAACTACCCTTGAATTTGATTTCATTTAATGCACAAGCATTTGTACATTGCACAAAATCTGCTATTTCCATCTGTGTCACAGGTAAGCCTCCCAATTTCTCAGCTTCATCCATGATTGTGTTAAAATCTCCTCCAACTAGCCATGGTATGGTAGAGTTTTTTTCTATCTCTTCCAGTTGCTCCCATAATTCCAATCTATCTAGTGCAGAACACCTAGCATAAATTGTTGTGATTCTGAAATAATCATCTGATCCTCTTTTTTTGAATCTGATTGTAACTTGTTGCACAAAGTCTACTACATCATGTTCTTCCCAATCTTCCTCCTAAAAGATCCATAATTTGGTTGCACAATTTACCTTTGCATTTGGCATGCCTAGTCTTCTTCTGTATGTTTCTAATTCTGAAGGACTTTGAAATGGCTCTAATAGAGCAATATATGAGTAATGATGTTTGTAATGTAATTCAATAAGTTTGTCAAAGGCCTTTTGAGTCCTGACAGACCTAATTTTCCAAAAAAGAGCTTTGCTAATCATTAAATATTAGTTAAGGTGGACCCCTTTTTACTCCTTGTGTGTGTTTATCTGTGAAAGGGTTTGAGATATGTTACCTCTTTTTTTGCTCTTCCCCTTTAGATGGCTGATCTGCCTAGGTGAAAGATCACCTTCTCTACCTATGTCATCAATGTTTCTGTCCATAGTCTCATCTTCCTCTCTTTCTTGTAACTCTATTCTTTCCTTCTCAGATAGTTTATCTATCTTTGGAGGTGGTATTGTGACATATTGGCTTTGTGAATTCTCTTCCTCTCCCATATGACTATCCCCAACATCTGGATGCTCTCCGGTGTCAACTTCTTCTCCTATTCCCTTCTCCATTTTCCCATCTGCCTCATTTTCTTTATCATTCCTCCCTTCCACTGTCTGCTCTGATTTATCAGGTATATTGACCACATCTTTGATTGCATTTTGAGCATCATCTTTGTCCATAGCAGAGTCTTGTGTATCGTTCACCTTTTTTTTATTTCCTCATGTTATGTTGTATCTTGTACTTGTTCCTCTACTCGGGTCCCTTTTTCTTCATCTTTTCTGTCATTGTCCCTTTCTTTATGTGATTCTTCCTTGTGCTCACCTTCCAATGCTCCAAACTTGTTTGCAGTAGTGACCTTATTAGTCCTAGTTTGTTTAGGTCTAGGATACCAGACTTTCTCAGCTCTTCCTTTTGCCATCTGCCTACCCCTCCCATAACCTTTTTTCCCCCTTTGTTCATGGAAGTCATTGTTGACAGTCGGGTTCTCTTGTTCCTTCTATGTAAACGTATCCAATCTCTGAATCCCCTTATCTCCTTCCTTCTTTTTGGTCTCCTGATTCTCCCCATCTTCTCATTGGTATAATTCTTGATGAATTACAAAACATTCCTGCTCATTGTGCCCCTGTAACTTGCAGGACTTATAGTATTTGGGTACATAATCGTACTTAATTGTAATCCACTTCTCCCTTATCTCCCCAGCCTTTGTCTTCATTCCCAGATTGATTCTTTTAGGAAAATTCCCTAAAAGATCTACCTCCACATTCACCTTAGCACAAATAGGTCTTGTCCTATTTTGTGTTACTAAGTCCACCTGTAAAGGCTTTCCAACTGTAGCTACAAGTGAAAAAACAGACACTTTCCCAAAGAAATCTTATGGTAATGATGGAAATGATATCCAAGCAATTGCTATTGACGTCTCTTCAACTGGATCAAATAACAGATCCCATTGTTGACATTATTTTAAGAGATAATAATACAAGAAATTCTTATTCGTTATGGATGTTCTTTTAATAAATCAATTTATATCCTCACTCATGAGTTTTACTAGTTATGAACTTGTCAATATCGCTAAATGGGTGATCAACAACACTCGCCATAGAGTAAAGTGACTCTACCACAAACAATTTTTGTGATAAATCAGAGAAGAAAATCCTAGCAAAGTGCTATTGATGATTCTTTTTTCATGTGTTACATGAAACAAGTCCTTTTTAATTAATCAAACTTTGATCGATAACTATTTTTAACGTATCTTAAAGGATGCCTAATTATTTAGGACTAGAAAACTTATTCTTATATTATTTAGGCTAAAAATCTTATTTAGACATGAATTAAATAAATATCAAATCCTAAACAATTTGAATTATTACTTCTACTTTGAATTATAATTTGGACATTATCTCGTAATTCAAAATTGTATTTTTTTTCTTGTCGTCATTGTTGTTGTATTGGAGCAATTATCTCCAACTCCCAGTTATTTTTTTTCTTGATTGTATTGGAGCACTTCTCTTCAACTTCCAATAGTTAATGCAGTTCTCATCAAGATTCAATTGTTGAAGTACTTCTCTTCAACATTCAATTATTGAAGTACTTCTCTTCAACATTCTATTGTTCATGCACTTCTCTCCAATTCTAGTTGATGCACTTTGTCATCAACATCCAATTTTGTTGATTCACTTGTAATCAACTTGGCAGTTTCACCTCTCTTACTATTAAAGTTGGTATATGAGGGGTGTTAAGAGACGACAAAGGTGAATTTGTGATGGCCTACATTCTGACATTAAACTGGAAGCAGAGGCCTTGACAATTAAATATGGTTTGCGCATATGTATACTTTTGAATTATAGAGACTTTACCCTTGAAGTAGATTCTTTATCTCTTGTCCAAATGATCAACGAGAACAAATGCTATAATTATAAACTAATAAGGATCATTGAAGAGGTTCAACATCTGAAGAAACTTGCAAATGTCAAGGTAGAACACTGTTTCATGGAGGTCAATATGGTTGCAGACCATCTTGCTAAATTAGTCACGAGCAGTCAGAAAGAGGCCTATTATGACACCTATCAACAACTTCCGATAGGGGTTAGGGGTCCATTCCAACTGGACAAGAGCCAAATGCCTTCTATTATAAGGCTCAAATATGATAAGACAAATTTTTTGTTAGTTAGCTAGATAGGTTGTTCTTTTTGTGAGGGTTGGACGGTCTACGATAACTTCTTATGTCCTCTTTTTTGAAGGATAAATTTGTATCCTTGTGTTATATTCGGAGGTAAGGCCAAACCCCCCTCTTGTATGCATATTCCGATATATAACACCCCAGACATGAAAAAAAAAACTTGTAATCAATTTTCAATTTTTTTTATGTCCAACTATTTCTCTCTGTCTTTTAGAGAAGAAATTCTTCGGTACTTGTGCACATTTACTTTCACTTTTTAAAACATGCAATATTATTCTCAGTCTTTCCTCTCAGCGTGATTTTTTTTCATGCATATACCATCGACATAAATTTTGTTAACATAACCATTGGTCATACGTTTGTTAACATAATCACTAGCCAGACAGATGACATATATTTGTCATAGTCATTTCCCGACAATAGAAACTCTTTGATTCTCTATCAAGATGGTAGAAGATCTAATACCAATTTGATGAAAAATATTTTATTCATAAACTTAAATATTTCTCCACAGTATTCCACTATTTCTGTCTATTAAAAATATCGAGCATCACCTCTATTTAAAATAGTGCAAGACCTAGTTTAACGAGGACTGAGAACATATTCCTATGTTATTTGGGCTAAAAATATATTTAGACAATAATTCAATAAATGTGATAAGTTTCTTAACGGTAAGGGTATGAATAACTTCGTTTTGACGGTAAGAGCATAGTCAACTAATATATCAAAGTTGGGGGTATTTTTAACCTTTTTTCCAAAAAAAAATTGACTCTTAGTCTAGGGCTGGACATAGATACCAAAATACCGAACCGAACCAAATTTTTTTGATATTTCGATTTCAGTATTTCAGTTCGATTTTTGGTATGTGTTTTTTTGTATCTTTTCGGTATTTTAGTTTAACCGAAATATATTATATTATAGTATATATTAATATTAAATATTAAATATTAATAGAGTAATATCTTTAACACTTTAAGGGCCACTTAATTTTAGCCCATTAAGTTGAAAAATTTGTAAAAGTTTAACTTTTAAAAAGCCCACTAAACAGGCCAATAATAAAAAATTGAACTAATAAAAATCGAACCGAATTAATAAAATTCGAACTGAAATAATTTGGTTTGGTGTTCGATACAACTATTTCAAGAACTAAAAATCCAAAAAACGGAAAAATAAGAAATTGAACTGAATTACCGAATGTCTAGCCCAAACTCTTACAAATACGTCCTAATTAAATAGAAAAGCTTCACTACTATTACTTCTCCTCTACCCAATCCCCACTTTAAATGTTTAGTCTACTTAGTTTAATGAGGAACTTTCGCATATAGCCACTCAAAAATAGACTAATCATGCTCCATAACTGTAGTTTTCTAATTACAATTCGTAGCTACATGTTATAGGGAGGAGTGGCGAGAGAGACTGGGAGAGGGAGGAGAGAGGCAAGCGAGAAAGGGCAAATAGTGAGAGAGAGGTGAATTGTATTTGTATATCGGTTAGATAATTGTATATTATACATATGTATTTGTATATTCTAGCGAGAGAGATTGGAAGAGGGAGGAGAGAGGCGAGCTAGAGAGGACAATAATTTGTATAATTCACAGGTACGTTTGTATAATTCATGTGTTTTTGTATAATTGAGTAATATAAAGTCTAGAATTATACAAATATAATAAAACTCATAATAACGAATTGATACAAACATGAACTTTAAACAATTATACAAATTACATTATATAAATTATATTATACAAAATCCAAAAATTACACGTTTATACAAACTTTAAAAAGTTATACACAAAAAGATTGAATGTATATGATGACAAAACTGAAAAACCAAAAGAAATTATCGTCGTACAAATACAAACCATCGTATACAAATACAAATCAAACAAAGAATTGTTAGTTGCGAATTATACATATATAAAGGTGGCTAATTATACAAACTCGAAGTCAGCCCACGTAATAAATGGTTAATGTTAGTCGCGAGTGGTAATTATAGCAAACTATAACTATGATGAATAATTAAGTAGTATAAATTTGCTTAACCGCGTAACTTTACCTAGTTTAATTAATCCAAAACAATTCATTTAATTTCGGGCCCAACACAAATAAGGACATTATTTCGCACAACATTATAATTGTTGTAAATCATTTTGGTGGTTAAATGGATGACCATAACTCCTTAGTTAATTTCCCTCCTTTATGAGTAGTAATGTTGTTGATAATGTGGTCCAATGGATGACCATAACTCCTAGGTTTATTTCCTCCTTAATGGGTAGTAATTCTCAAGGTTTAATGTAATATTTATGACACCCTTTGGTATTCCTCAATGTAATCCTATAAATAGTGATGTTGAGAATATTGTTGAGGATACTTGATAGAAAGAAAGTGATCTTATATTGTTTCTCTTGTCTTATAGTCTTCTTCTCTTCCTCTTTATATTGTTCTTTTGTTCTTAAGTTTTACAACACGTTATCAGCACGAAGTCTCAAGGTTGAACAACATTTCTTGTGAGGTATCCATATATAATCTAATGTTAAAATTATTAAATTGTGGCTATACTTTTTATACTTTACATGTTATTTATAATTGAATTTTAAAAAAAAAGGCTAACCATTTATCGATTTTGCGAAGAGAAGATGACGGTCATTGTTTTGTGAAAAAAAAAATGAATGGACTACAAATTCGAGTGTTTTCTTTTCTCAATGGAAAAAGTGAATTATCTATACTATTGATTAATTTTTAATGAAAAGACTTTATCTAACAATTTTACTAAAAGTTATTTTTTTTATTTGTGAGGCATAATATTAATTTAGATTGTATGCTAATTTTACTTTGATGTAAAAAAAAAGTTTTGCTACTTAATTATTTACTCATTGTCTATTTTACTCTAATTTAATTATTTTCTATGATAGTTTTATCATGTCGAATTTATCAAAGCTTGAGTTCGTGGCACTTGACATTTCTGGAAATAATTACTTGTCATGGGTACTCGACGCTGAAATTCACCTTGACGCTAAAGGTCTTGGTGCCACTATTACCAATGGTAATACAACGTCGAGTCAGGACAAAGCAAAGGCAATGATTTTCCTTCGTCATCATCTGGATGAAGGATTGAAGGTTGAATACCTTACGGTGAAAGATCCACTTGAATTGTGGACTGGTTTGAAGGAAAGGTATGACCACCTTAAGGCAACGGTATTGCCAAGGGCTCGTTATGAATGGATTCACTTGCGGTTACAAGATTTTAAAACTATATGTGAATATAATTCTGCTGTATACAAAATTACTTCCCAATTAAAATTATGTGGGGAAGATATAAAAGATGAGGACATGTTGGAAAAGACTCTCACAACTTTTCATGCCTCAAATTTGGTATTACAGCAGCAATACCGTGAAAGGGGATTCAAAAAGTATTCTGAGTTGATCTCATGCCTTCTTGTGGCTGAGCAACATAATACTCTTTTATTGAAAAACCATGAGGCCCGTCCCATGGGAACTGCTCCTTTACCGGAAGCAAATGAGGTTGAAGCACATGGCCAGTCTGAAAGAAGACAATAAAAATTAGGGCCAAAATAATGTGCAAGGACGTGGCAATGGCAGAGCACGATATAATAATCGTCGTGGTGGTGGTCGCCACAAAAGGGAGAACAATATGGGTTCTCAAAGAAATCCTTCAAGAGGCAATTGTCATCGTTGTGGCATGAAAGGGCATTGGAAGAATGAATACCGAGCAGCTGAGCATTTTGTTAGGCTTTATCAAGATTCCTTGAAAAGAAAAGGAAATAAAAATGGTGCATCTTCTTCTAATGCTCGGGTGGAGTCACACTTGACTTATAAAAATGATGTCGAGGCAGGGCCTTCACAAAAATATGATGACAATATTGAAGCAAATTTGGCTTTAAAAGATGATGATTTTGATGACCTTGATGATATTACTCATTTGGAAGTTGAAGACTTCTTTGGAGATCAAAACTAATGTTTGACCATTTGATTGGGGAAAATAATTATGTCGTTTTATTTATGTGCTTTTAATTGTTATGCTTTTCCTTATGCTGTTTTTATATTAAAAAAAAAGTAATTTTATTTTCTTGCATAGTTGTTGATTTTTCATATTTTTTATGATGTACTTTTATTTTATGAAGATAAATAAAATTCCTCAATCTTCAATTGGTTCAAAATGAGTAATGGAGATATGTGTCTTCTTGATAGTGCTACAACTCACACTATTTTAAGAGAAAGGAAATATTTCTCTAATTTGATTATGAAAAAGGCTTATGTTAATACAATATCTGGTAGTGCAAAATTAATTGAGGGCTCTGGAAGAGCGGCCTTACTACTACCTGGGGGAACGATATTAAATATTAAAAATGTGTTGTACTGTAGTAAGTCTCAAAGAAACTTATTAAGTTTCAAGGTTATTCACCAAAATGGCTATCATGTTGAGACTGTCAATAAAGGAAAGGTTGAATACCTTTATATTACTACAGTAAAATTGGGGCAAAAATATGTGCATGAAAAATTACCCGCATTTTCTTCTGGATTGTACCATACAAGTATTAGTATGGTTGAATCACATGCCATAGTAAACAAAGGGTTTACTAATCCTAATTATTTTATCATTTGGCATGACCGGTTGGGCCATCCCGGTTATAATATGATGCGCAAAATTATTGAGAATTCACATGGGCATATTTGAAGAATCAGAAAATTCTTCAAGCAAAGAAATTCTCTTGTGCTACTTGTTCTCAACGAAAGTTGGTTATTAAACCATCAGCAACTAAGGTTGGGATTGAATCCCCTGCATTTTTGGAACGTATACAAGGTGATATATGTGGGCCAATTCACCCTCCATGTGGGTCATTTAAATATTATATGGTCTTGATAGATGCATCTACAAGATGGTCACATGTGTGCTTATTATCAACTCGTAATATGGCTTTTACGAGGTTGTTAGCTCAAATAAT
>JAJOOR010028157.1:0-15617 GCA_036250505.1 Solanum acaule | reverse complement strand
AATATTTATATAAATATAAATTGTGCCACCCAAAGAACAAAACTGACTTGTGGTGCCACGGTAGGAGGGCAACTTTAGAAGGCTGCTGTTGCGGGTTCGAATCCCATTTGTATCTATTTTTTTGAGAAATTTGCCTTAAATTAAATTAATTACATTATTACTCCTTTGACTTTTCTTTTATTTGATTAAAATCAAATAAAAGTGTTCTCTTTCTCTTCAACTATTTCCAAACCCTTCTTCCTCCAAGTTTCAACTTCTCCAAAATTTTCTTTGCCCCATTCTGAACCCAAATCACTTGTTGTCGTTGCCGCCCGCCTCCCGTCTTAGCATTCCGTCCAGCAGCTAAGCATCATTTGGGTGCTATTGTTTTCACTTTTCTCCATCCATCCACAATCTTTTATAGATTGTAAGTTTGTAATTCTATTTTTGTAAGATTTTTTTATTTCTATTTCTTGAGTTCTTTTAAGTTTTAATGAGTGATGATTGATTTCATATTAGACAAGAGTTTTGATTTTACTTTGATATTCTAAATTTCTAATGAACATTGTAAGACATTATTGGTTAAAAATTGTGTGATATGAACCATGTTAATTTGAATTAACTATGACTTACCCTATTAAATTTGAATTAATTGTGAGTTGAATTGAATTTTAATTTTTGTAGAAAAGTGTTCTAGTTTTGTGAATTGAGATGGAGAAGTTTCTTGCGAAATTTAATCATTCTCAAGCAAGTTCTAGTACGAATGTCAATCCTTCTCATCTTATAGATGACCTTAATTTAGATTCACTTGAAGCCGATCAAGGAAAAAGAGTATCAGTTGCTCACTATAACCCTCGAATAAAGGATGAAGTGAGGAAACATTATATTCAAAAAGGGCCTTGTCAACCTAAAATGGATTCATATCCTCCAACTGAAATTGGAAAAAGAATGCGTCAATTTTGTAAAAGTTGGTTTGAAGGTCCATATTCTAAATGGTTGGAGTATAGCGTGGAGAAAGATTCTGTCTATTGTCTATGTTGTTATTTATTCAAAGATGATTTTTTTCATGGAAGTACGATTGAGTTTTACACAAAAACGGGTTTTAGGAGTTGGAATAGGGCACTTGAAAGATTCCGTAAACATGTTGGTGACGTTAATAGTATTCATGACAAATGTTTCAACAAGATGCTAGATTTGTCAAATCATCATTAATCAATTCAAGTTGTTATTGATAAGCATTCTCAAAAGTTAAAAAATGAGTATCGAATGCGTTTGGAAGCCTCAATTGATGTGTCAAGACTTCTTTTGCAATATGGATTACCTTTTCGAGGTCACGATGAAAGTGAATCTTCAGCTAATCAAGGCTTCTTTCTAGGATTTTTGCGATGACATGGGGACAAACATCCGAATGTGGGAAAAGTGATATTAGAAAATGCCCCACAAAATGATACTTTGACTTGTCCTATGATTCAAAAAGATATTGCCAATGCTTGTGCAAAAGAAACATTGAAAGCAATAATTGGGGACTTGAATGGAGATTACTTTGGTATATTAGTTGATGAGTCAAAAGACATCTCTCACAAAGAATAAATGGCTCTTGTTTTGCGTTTTATTAATAAGACTGGTGAAGTAGTTGAACGATTTATCGGTCTTGTCCATTTTAGTGATACATCGGCATGTTCATTGAAGAAAGCAATTTATTCTCTGCTTTCCGTTCACTCACTAAGTCCATCCAAAATACGTGGACAAGGTTATGGTTGGGCTAGTAATATGAAATGAGAGATAAATGGGCTCAAAACTATGATTATGAAAGATAGTGCATCGGCATATTACATTCATTATTTTGCTCATCAATTGCAATTAACACTAGTGGCTATTGCTAAAAAACATTTGGATGTTGAAGACTTTTTTGATCATGCAAGTAATGTGTTGAATGTTGTTGGAGGATCTTTCAAGCGTAGAGACTTACTTCGTGATCACCATGCCAAAAAGTTAGAGCAATTATTTGAATCCGGTGAAGTTCAAAAAGGCCAAGGATTACATCAAGAACGTGGGCTTCAAAAACCAGGTGATACTCGTTGGGGATCACATTTCAAAACTTTAGATAACTTCATTGTTATTTTCTCATCTGTTGTTCATGTTCTTGAAGTGATTGAACTTGAAGGGTCCACATCAAGTGATAGAAATCAAGCGGAGTATCTTTTGACAAAGATTAAAACATTTAAATTTATTTTTGTGCTTCTCTTGATGTTGAAAGTGTTGGCAATGTCAAATGAGTTGAGTAAGATTTTACAAAAAAAAAGATCAAGATATTGTTAATGCCGTGGAGTTTCTTAATAGTACAAAGAAAAGATTGCAAGATATGACGGAAAATGGATGGGAATCTTTGTTGGATGATGTTTCCACATTTTGTGATGTGCATGATATCTTGATTCCCAAGTTGGATGAGTCTTATTTTCCCGGAAAGTTAAAACGTAAGTCTTCGGGTGTTAGTTATGCGCACCACTTGCGTGTTAAAGTCTTTTTTGTTGTCATTGATGTGCAACTTCAAGAGCTTAATGACCGTTTTGATGTAGTGAGTAGTGATTTGCTTCTTGGAATGGGTAGCTTGAATCCGGTCAATTCTTTCTCTAATTTTGACAAAGGTAAAATCATGACTTTAGTAAAGTGTTATCCAAGTGAGTTTGCTGATGGAAAAATTCAAGATTTGAGCTACCAAGTCGATACTTTCGTTATTCATATGTGAAGTGGTAATCCCAAGTTCTCCAACTTGCAAGGAATTCATGATTTGGCAAAGGCATTGGTTGAAGCAAATCTTGCGGAGACTTATTCACTTGTTTATTTACTTGTAAAGTTGACTTTGATTTTACCTGTTGCTACGGCAACTGTGGAGAGAGCATTTTCGTCAATGAAGCACATAAAAAATAAAGTGCGAAATAGTATTGATAATCAATAATTAAATGATTGTCTAGTCTGTTACATAGAGCGTGATGTATTTACAAATGTTAGTAATGATGTCATTATCGATCATTTTCAGAATATGAAAACTTGTCGAGGACAATTGTAAATGAATGATGAATATTTATAATATTAGTAATATTATTGAAAGTTTTAAATTTGTTAACTTCATGCTTTTAGTGTGGAGTGTGGATTTGTAATATCTTATTATTTATATTTTATTGATTGATTTATGATATATATCGAAAAGACGAATAATTTAATCAAATATAAAATTAATTTAATCGATAAGTCTATTTGGCACCCACGGACTCTAAATCCTAGATCCGCCACTGCCTAGAACTATAGTTATTGTGTAGTTGTTTAGCTGCTGATATGTTACACACACAGAAACATATATATATATATACACACATACTATCTATAAACCATGAAGAACATAATTATTTGTCTTAACATGTTAAAAGTGACAAATACATGAAAAAAAATATTTTTTTAAAGTAGTGTATAAGTAAAAGTTACAGAGCATTTAAGAGACTTAGAGCATGTTTGACCAAGTGGCTAAACATTACTTATTTCTATAAGCACTTCTATTAAAATTATTTTTTAGAAAAGTCCTTTGAAAAAAAAAGAGGAAGTAATGTTTGTTTGACTAATTTATTTGAGACGTGCTTTTGATAAGTAGATTGTGTCGGACTATTTATTTTTAAGAAGTGCTTTCGAAAGTCAAATTATGAAAAAAATTAGTTATCAATGCACTTTAAAAGTAAAATTATTTATTATACAAAAAAAAATAATTAAATATTTATTATAATTTTTTTATTTAAAAAGTACATATTATAGTTTTTAATCAATATTAAAGATAAATAAATCAAAGAAAATGTTAAATATTAATATAATATTAATCATGATTGTCACACCCCAAACTCAAAGGGCACAACTGGCTCCTACTGCCAAAACTCAGGCCCGAGTAGATTCTGCTGAACCATTTGCTACTAGCAAATGGCAGCCACACGCAATCAAGAAAACAAACAAGTATATCTCGGCTTAAAATTAATCCCTCGACCGGCAAGTCCTTGTCAACAGATCTATAAAAGAAACAATTACTCTCAAGAGTTCATATAAAGAAATAGCCAACTAGCACAGAAGTCCTGATTGGGCCGTCGAGGCCACCATGATCTCTATATCGAAATTGAAAGCGGTTATATATCAAGACAATACATCAAACAGCTAACAAGCTTCAGCAAACCAACAAACTAGGCCAGCATGGCCATAACGTAGCTATACACCCCACACACTAGTCTGCAAGCCTCTAAGAGTAGTAAAGATTGGCGGGACAGGGCTCCAACCTACCCATAAAATATAAACAACAAAAGCTAACAAACCTCCCAACTCTGGCAGCTTCGAAGGAAAGGGGCTAGCCAACCGGAAAGAAGTCAATCATGCTCCTAAGGAGGTCTATTGGGTCTGTCGGGACCTTCAGGCATGAATGTAGTACCCCCAAGCAATGGAGCATCAGTACGAAATAATGTATCGAGTATGAAAGGTAATAGACTATGAGCAAGTATCCTAATATACTGGGAGTAATCCCATAAATAAACTAAGGATAAGATAAGTGTACTGACTTGTTCCTAAATCTAAACATATAAAAAATAATAAAACAACAACCTAACCAAGCCCCCATAAACTTGGCAGGTACAAACAGCACACAAGACCACCTACCCAAGCCCCCATAAGACAGAAGGTGTCAATCAGTCTATATACCCCTATCGGTAGTCCCCTAGCTCCATAGGCAGTCACATAGCCCTCTTAAGCAATAATATAGCCCCGTAGGCAATCACATAGCCCTCTTAGGCAATAATATAGCCCCGTAGGCAGCACATAGCTCTCTTAGGCATCAATATAGCTTATAAACAACTCATAGCCCTCTTAGGCAACAACATGGCCTTATAGGCAACATATAGCCTTCTTAGGAGTCAATATAGCCTCGTAGGCAACTCATATCCCTTCTAGGCATCAATATAGCCCTGTAGGTAGAACATAGCCCTTCTAGGCGTAAATCACATTCCTGCAGCCAACCACAATAGCCCCAAGGGAAACAATAACAATTCAATAGGTTAATAAAAGCGAGCAATTTAGCCATAAGCAACCTATACGAATAGCCTTTAAGTCTTGTCCAACATAGGGACACTATAAATTGTAAAGAAATCACGACAAGAGAGGATTATATCCACTTGAGCAGCCAACAATCAACAATAATGGCTACAAGTATAATCACAATAACAACCCAATTACATTGCTCCTAAGCTTTAAGAAAACATGCCGTAAGAAGAGAATAGCCTTAATATACCTTTTTCGCTGAATTCACGTGGCTTAAAGACTTTTACTCACAACCCCCCTCGTTACTACAGCAAGGCAGGACCATAATCAATACACAAGAATAGAAGATACCACGATAATTCGATAAAAGATATGTATTTCCGTCGCAAATTGCTATTTGCGGCTTATCAAAGCTAGAGTCGATAAAAGAAAGGTCTTACCTTGATCTTAAGTTCGTAATACACCTCAAAACCTTAAAATATGTCCAAACCCTTGCTGTCCCAACACCAAAGTATGATATGCTACGAAATCGATAAAATAAATTATACCATGATGACGAGCTCAACACGTAGAATAACTTTCATCAAGGACTTAAGTCGAGAAAATCTATAATTTGGTTGATCTTAGAAATGAGTTTTCTAAGTTTTCAGGTTCTTAACTAAAAAAATGAAGAAAAAGTCAAAGAAGATATATAAAAAGTTCCACCGACCTAGGGCCCCACCTCACGTGCCTGCTTGCGCAGTCTCGTGAAAACGCGAATATCTATCTATTCTGAAGTCGTATGAACAAATGGTTTGATGCGTTGGAAACTAGACTAGTAGATCTTCGATTTTATAGGTCTTGGGCCCCATAAATCTTTATAGATTGGGAGAAAACCTCTGAGACATTTGACCCAAATTTCAGAGAAATCTTTAAAAAGGAACTTACGATAACTTTCACCAACTTTTTTTGCCACTTACCTAACTTCAAAGCTTGAGATACAACCCTTGAACACTTAAAATATGACACACCACATCATTCTTAATTTATTACTCACCCTCTTTGTCTTTCCACGAAGGTACGAGTTAATTTAGACGTTTCGGAAAGTCTGGGTGTTACAATGATAATTTAAACATAATCAATAACATCAAGCCAAATAAATTTAAAAACAATTCCACAACTTAAAATATATAATAATAATAATAATAATAATAATAATAATAATAATAATAATAATAATAATAATAATAATAATAATAATAATAATAATAATAATAATAACAACACAACAACATAAAATAAAATAAATAATATATTGTGTGAAAATGAAGAATAAAATTTTTAAATAAAGATTAATAAAACTTATGCAATGTGCTAATTAATTAAAAGGGATATATTAGTAAATATGTATAAATGAGAAGGGTATTTTTGTCTTTGAAAAATTTATTTTCTACTTCTACTTTTTTTTAAGAAGCAAGTTTTTTTAGTTTCTACTTCTATCTAACAGTCACACACTTTATTTTTTAAAAAAGTATTTTTTTCTATATAAAAAAAAAATGTTTTTGACCTCCCAACCGCTAGGCTAAACATGCTCTTAGTTGACACAAAATAACATTGCCTTTCAATATTAAGATTGAATAATCATTTTTCATATTTTTGAACTATTATTTTGATACCACATAATCGATTAAAATAATAACTGAAATCAAAACATTATTCTTTCTTTCTTCCAAAATTTATATTCATTAATAAAAACATCTCAAAAATTGACCTAAGAGAAATTGCGGAACTTGATCGATCAAAGAAATCAAGGAAAAATAGAATTTATTCCTCAATTTATACATTTTTTTATTTATTTTATAACTATTTTTTAAATAAATTGTCCCTGATCATCTGCATGATTTTAGGGAGAAGAATATTCTACTCAACGTGAAGGTAAAGAAAAGAAGATTTGTCCAACATAATGTTCCTATTAAAAAGCAGCATATCCAAGAAATTAATTTCACAAATTAAATAGTATCCTTAATTGAAAAGTAAGACATATTTGTTTGCAACAAATTTTAAACATATGAAAAATAAATAAACCACACAAATAAAATCTAAAGAAATATAACTTTAATGATAAATATGCAGGTACAATTCTGTTCCTCCCTTGATTCTACTTTCCTAAGATTTATTTATGATTCGAGGGTCATTAGTAGCGTATATCTCAAATTAGGATTAGATTTAACCTCTATATGAATATTCCATGACTTTTGTGAATATTCGAGATCTTGATCTTTAAAAACATCCAAGAGTTTATGGGATATTTTGAGATGCCTTTTAAGGGAATTGTCTATCATTTATATAGGCGTGAATTAGGGTTTAGAATTAAGTAGCCTCCAAGAATCCTAATTTGAGTTGAACATTATAAAGTCTAAACTCAAATTGAACACATCTTGTAGAGTCTCATAAAATTTTAATGTCATCAGACAATTGCTTCCTAACGCTTCTTCTAATTATATACAACACTAGAAAGATATTGGTCGTATTATGCACAAGTCCAAAGGCGAAGGGTGATACTCGAAAATTCTAAAATATGCATAGTTCTATCGTACATAATCGATAACCTTCATCCTTAAATTGGTAGATATAGCTTTAGATTAATGGGATTTATTAAAGAGAGAGTGTAGTGTAGGTATTGTATGATACTACCAGCCTTTTGAGGACCCTTGTTGTTGTTTTTCCTCAAATCTGCGGGCTACAAAAGCAAATTGAATATTGTATACTACTACCAGCCTCAAAATCTATATTGACACAACGTGGAACCCGCAGAAGCAACGCGTGTGAATGAATATTCAAATAGAAATAGGCCACAGGTGTACAAGTGATAAGGTTATGGTTATCAACACTCACCTCAAAAGAAAGCTTTAATTCATGCATCACTTTATATACTCATAATCATTATAGAAGAAATCATCTATAATGATTAAAGAAATACTAAGTAATAATTTACGTGTAAAGTTTGTTTAGATTTTAAATTTTTAATTAAAATTTTGCTTATTCATAATCTAATTATGTCTTTTCACATCACAGCTTCATAAAATCAAAAATATATTTTAATATATAGTAATTAATTTCATGCCAAACTTAAATAATATTCATATGAAGTCTATCCATCTAGTGTTGGCAGAAACTATGCAATATAAAGCGGCTTATTTAGGAACAAGACAAGTGAAACAAAACGTAACGCAAAAATAAAGATAAAGAGAGGCGTGTAAGGTTAGTAAGTAATCACAATTGCGATGACATCAAAAGTCATTTCACTTTCACATTTTCTCTGTTAACTCTCACTATCTTCTTGTTTCAAAAAGCTACGTATTTCAGTTGCAATTGCCTTTTCAATAAACAAAAACATAACAATTGAATGAAGAT
The DNA here is from genome assembly GCA_036250505.1 of Solanum acaule. NCBI lineage: Eukaryota > Viridiplantae > Streptophyta > Magnoliopsida > Solanales > Solanaceae > Solanum > Solanum acaule. Next base: position 7,187 of record JAJOOR010028157.1, on the reverse strand, counting down.
GGAAGAAATACCAACTCTTCCTCAAGACATCATCATTGAAATTCTCATCAGGTTACCTCTCAAAACACTCTTGAAATTCAGGTCTGTCTCGAAATCATGGCTTAATTTACTCTCAGATGCTCAATTCCATAAAACCCATATCAATTTTTCTATGAACAACCCCAAAATTACTGACTACACACTTGCTGCTGTACCCACTGTTTCTGGTTTGGGAAAAATTTGTCATGTCTACACTATACGCTCTGAAAATTCATCTGTTATTGTGTCTAAACATGGATGTCCTTCTAAGACACTGTCTCTCTCGGCTTGGATTTTGGGGTCTTTTAATGGGTTAATTTGCTTAACTACTGATTCGTTTAATTTAATGTTATTGAATCCGTGTACTGGAAAATTTCATGTGTTTCCTGATTTGATGATTGAATATGAAGTTGGTGATGGTGGTGTGCATATTAGATATGGATTTGGATATGATGCATATGCGGAAGATTATAAGGTTGTTAAGATGTTTAGTTTTCCTCGAATCGGTAATGAGGGAAGAAGACATGTTAATATGGTTAGTGTTTACAGCTTAAAGGGTAATTCTTGGTCAAGTATTCAGGGTTTTGATAGTGGTCATGTAAATGGAAATGTTGGTGTGTTTGCGAATGGGGTTTTTCATTGGGAAGGATGTTATGATTATGTTTCGGGTGGTGTTTCGTCGGAGATCGTTACGTTGGATTTGGCTAAAGAGAGATATGGGAGAATAGCTCTGCCTAGGTATGAAGGTGGAGGTATTCATTGGACATTAGGTGAATCGAGGGGGCGTTTAGTTGCTTGTTGCAATTATGAATCGAGTAAGGCAGATATGTGGGTGATGAAGGAATATGGTGTAGAGAAAACATGGACTAAAGTGGTTACCATCTCATCACCGGATGATCGTAGAGTTAATATTTCGCCGTTGTTTGTGGCAGAGAATGGTGATGAGGTTCTGGTGAAGCTTGGCACAGAGGTGACACTGTACAATTCAAGGAATGCATCATTCAAGCGAATTGCCGATTATGTGTCAGGTGATTTTCTTCAAGTTCAAGTGGCTACCTACTTAGAGAGCCTTGCTTCACCTCATATTTAGTGAACCTGATGACAGGTTACAAACATCTTCAAGGCAAAGAGAGAGGGTAAATGATCTCCCTGATTGCCTGGTGCCCTGTTTTCAAATTTGTTGATAATTTGTGTCATGTCATTGCGTCTTTTTGTATTTTTCCTTATCTCGTACAGGTGCTACAAATATCATGTTCAATTGGAGTTCTATATTTGTATACAACTCATATCTTGCATCATGTTGTTACAAAATCCTTGAATCCACTAATGATCATCAATGTTGAATAGGAAAGATTTGAGTGATAAACAGTTGCTAGAATGCATATTAAAAATATACGTAAATCAGGTTCTCGTGAGCTTCATCGTAGAGTAATTTGGTTCGTTTTGATAAGTAGTTGAATAACTAGAGGCGTGAACCAGTCTGTCCCTTTGGGGACATCTGATATAAGAATTTTTCAATATATGATTTGAGTTGGATAGATTGTTACAATAGACACTAATTTGGTTCAAATGGTTTTAGGTTTATTACTTGATATTTAAATCCCTTTGCCACTGGCATCGCAGAGTACTTTGGTTCTTTAGGTGGCACGTTTATTATTTGTACTCATGTGGTATATATGTATATCTATATATACATAAGAGTTTCATCTAGTCTTGCGTGTGGCATGACACCCGCACGGGCCTTAATAGATCCGCCCCTGTCAGGAACTAGGGTTATGCATCATTCTGGTGCTTGTTGAACATGCTGATCAACCTTGCAAGCCCGCACACAGAGATATGTGTGTCTCTGTGTGTGTTTCGGGTGTAATGGTTTGCGTGGTGTGGGTTGACATGCCCGAGTGTGACGTGTGGTAGGTCAGGTGGTTGAGGATCTGGATCTGTGATCTTAAATGTGAAATTGACCTGTTGAAGTTGGTTTAGACAAAAATGGCAAGTGGGCCTAGGTGAGTTGTACCTGACTTTTGGGCTATTTTGAAAATGGTAATGGGACATCATTCCGAACGACTAATTACTACGACATTCCAATCGACTAAGTTACCACGGAGATTTACGACCATGAGCTTTGAGAACATGAATAATTGAAAGGAAAAACAAAGAAACTACTGGCAGTCGCTTTATTTGTTTATTCTCTGCATGCATTAGCAGAGGCTAATAAATAGTCTATTTGTTTATTCTTCATTGTTGGTGACTTAAATCCTCAGCACTGTGAAGTAGATGTCCTGTTTGTACATAATTTGATATCAATTAGATTGATTTGAAGTTCTGTTCGAATATGCAAGAGTTTTTAAGTTGCATTTTTTCTCATAAGCATAAAACTTCACGAGTTGTGATAACTATTAAGATTTTCTCAATTCATATACAACAACAAAATATGCAGTTAGATTCCGTAAGTGGGGTATGAGGAGGACAAAGTGTGTGCAGATTATCCCGCAAGTGAGGTATGAGGAAGGCAGAGTGCATGCTGATTTTACCACTACCTCATAAAGGTAGAGAGAGTTTTCAAAAGATTATCAGCTCAAGTGCTCGTATAAAAAAGGAGATAGCAAAGAGAATATAGCAAATAACAAAAAAATTGTGCAAAAATCTACCAAAGAGGAGCTAAAACAATAAATAAAATCATATAATAAGCGAAACTTCATAAACAACATACTAAAAATCTCAATTTTTATACAATTTTATCAAATGAGCTACCATTATTCAAAAATAAGATACTATGTGATTTGAAATCCTGAAGCGGTATGCCAAAATAAAATGAGGTTAACAATGAAATCAAGGGGCCTAAAAGAGGCTGCTCATATAATAGGCAAAAACAAATTAGCATTATGCCAAAAAAGGGGTGTGATGAACGAAGTAAATTTAGAATTTATAGAAGATGAGGTGACATCACCAAAACAAAATGTATTAAATTGAAATTGATACTTAGTTCTCAAGGTAAATCACTCAATATTCAACCAATTGCACAATTTTAACCTTCTTATAACATGAGAGACGATCAATAATATTATATCAATTTAAAAAATATATACATAAAATATCTAGTTTTACAGAGATCACATATTCACGTGCCCAATTTTTAAGGTATGAATTCGCCCCTCTTGTAGAACCAAGAAAGGAATAAAACCATGATTTTCACCTTCATTTGGACAAGAATGAGGGGGAAAGATCAAACATTAACAAAACTCACATAACAATTTCTTTGATCCTCCTGGTAGTGTCAGCCATAGGCGGCCGCCTTTCCGGGTGCTGGGATGTACACGAAATAGCAAGATGCAGCAATGAAACCATTTGCTCTTCATCACAATTCTGAAATCTAATCAACTCAGGATCAAACACTTGTGTTGTCCCCCTCTCTTCAACTATACACTTCACCCATTTAGGCAGGTCAATTCCCTCGTTGTTGATGACACTACTAGGATTTTTACCCGTTAGGAGTTCCAACAGAATCGTGCCAAAGCTATAGACATCGGCTTTCTGGGAAACATTACGAATATCTGTCACCTCAGGCGCGTAATATCCAGTCATTTTGGAGTTTGATGTTGAGGGAATCAACTGTGTTATGCCAAATTCGGATACATATGCATCGTAGTAGTGTGTGAGGAGGATGTTAGATGACTTGATGTTGCCATGAGTGAATTTAGGGCCTAGTGAATGGAGATATTCGATACCAGTAGCAACTCCTAATGCAATTCTGCTCCTTATTACCCATATCAATGTTTCTTTTACTTCGCCTAACAAAATCAGAAAGGTTAAAACTAACTCATAGTAATAGTGTAATTGGCTAGAAAACGAAATAATACTAGTAAAATTCTATAGTTTGTTTTCATAACATTTAATAGAATGTGAGTTGATAGAAGGCCTATTCAACTAAATACTAATTAAGGAGGCTTTCCCTCTACACAGAAATGGCTATAAAGTTCTTGTTGTACGTTCCTTTCTCTCTAATAATATTACATGGGTCCTTCATTAGCTGTCAGTATGCACTACATCAAAAATTATCTTTAGTGACTATTAGTTAACGACAATTGCTTAATTGCTGCTGAATATATTTTTTTAGAGGCAAATTACTAGTGACTTTTACATTTTAACGCTCTTTGTAAATGCTGCTAAGCCTATAGCGACAGTGGATCTGATGACAATTAACTAATGTAAAAAGAGAACTACCAAATGGTCTTCTTCCTTTCCCCTGTTTTCATACCATCTCTTCCACATAATTTCAGTTTTCATAGCTAAAGCTTAAAAAAACAATTAACTAGAAGATAATTTAATCTAGCTAAGAATTTTAATTAAGGTGATTTGCTCCCTAACCAAACCAGAGAAAACAAACCAATTAGAACTACCAAAAGAAGTAAGTAACAAATATTATTATTAAAACAACAATAAGCTAAAGTTTATTAGAAATAAGATACTTACCATGCAAAACAGCATACAAACTTGTAGGCATAGAATCATAAACAACAAGCTTTTCATCTCTTCCATAATAATATGCTCTAAGAGGCACCAAATTCCTATGACTAATTCCTCCCAATTCCTCCACTTTTCCCCTAAACTCTTCCTCTGAAACACAAACATTTCTCAACCTCTTCACAACAACTTCAACATCTCTATCCAAATATGCTTTATAAGTAGTTCCAGTTGCCCCTTTCCCTAAAACCTCCGCCGATGCCATCAATAAATCCTCCAAACTAAAAAGCTCAAAACTTCCCCCGAAAAACACCATCCCTTTTGTCCTATCATCACAAACTTTCCTCTTGCTATCTTTCCTCTCTGAAAAAACATTTTCGATATCATGATTTTCTGTTACTATTGAATCATGAGGACTTGAAAGTACTTGATTCGGCGTAGGAGACACGTTCACTTGACGGAAACTTTTTTTACTCCTATAAATTGAACTCACTAACATAAATAAAACTAATAGTAGTATGAACAATCCGATAATCGAGCCAATTACTATTCTAGCTATTGCTCCGCCGGAAAGTTTATCCGATTGATTGGTGGGGCTATTGTTTTCAGGACAAGGACTAAGAGAGGCAGCAGAGCCACAGAGTGAGTTTCCGAGAAATGAAGAAGCTAAGAATTGACCTAAACTCGAAGGGATCGAACCGGTTAATCTATTGAAAGACACATTGAATTCATTGAGCTGTGAGAGGTTTTTCAAATCAGGAAGTGAGCCAGAAAAGTTGTTATTCTCCAAATACAGAGTTCTCATCCTAGTCAGATTGTTAAACGAGTCTGATATCTCACCGGAGAACCTGTTCCCTGAAAAACTCACGCGTATAAGATTGTTCAGATTGAAAAAAGTCGTCGGAATTGAACCAGAGAAGTTGTTGTTTTCCAAATTAAGTATGCGTAGCTCTGTACATGATCCTATGTCAGAAGGAAGAAGACCGGATAAAGAGTTACTCCGAAGGCTGAGAGTACGGAGTTCAGTTAAGTTTCCGATGGAATTTAAGGGCATCTCACCGGATAGACCATATCCGGGGAGACGGAGTTCAATAACACGGTTGATTGTTGTATCACATTTGACACCTTCCCATGAGCATGGGATTGAATTGGTTGTGTTCCACCTAAGAGTGCGGCCTCTGAAGGCCACACTCAGGTGGAGTAGAGCGGCTCTATCCGCGTTAAGGTCCGAAAAGATCCCGGAAATTAGAAGAGAAAGGAAAAGGAATGAAAGAAAATGACTAGAAGACATTTTTTAATTTTTTTTTGTTGTGGTTTGGAAGTGTGGATGTGTTGCTTAGTTTAATTATTTTTTTTGTGTGGATTAATAACAGAAATTCATCAATAGGAAAATGACCATTGATTATTTAAGTCAATGGCGTCTACTTTATGAAGTTGTCAGTTTGGACTTGTTCAAGCTTTGTGGGATCACAAGGAATTTTCATTTTTGGGTGTTATTTATTTATTTGAAAGTATTTTAGGTGTTAAATGGCAAAGTCATGGTATAAAAAGTTGATGTCAACTTGGAGTTGGAAAACTTAGGTATTAGTTTGAATTTTGGATTGGTTTTCGAGAAGTTAAGAAAATTTACTATGAAAGTTACTATTTCCTCTTGTCTTCTAGGGAGTTCAAAATTAGAAACTGAATTTAATAGACTAAGTGAGTTGATCATATAGGGAAAAAAATAGTGCTAAAAATGGATTAGGGTTTACATATATATATATATTCCACCAAGAAAAAAAAAAGGTTCAAGGAGAATTAATCGTATAATATTAGGCTACCATGCACGTATGAAAAATAGAAAATTATTTTAACAGAGTTATTCTTGTTTATTCCAAAAATAATATAGTAGTTGAATTTGTATGTGAGGTTTAAAGGAAATGTGAATTAAATTGATCGAGATGTGAAGCTATTAAATAAGAAGTGAGATGAGACAATTGAGTGTATTAAATAACATTGTAGCCTGTCGATAAGTCATCCAATGATATATTTGGCGGAGATATTCCCAAAAAAGTTTGAAGATTACTAAAAGCTGGTGAACAAGTAACGAAATTGGTAGAGAGAAATTGAAGTATTCAGTCGAGGAATTCAATGATTTACAACACATTGATTCTATAATTATATTTCGATCACGCGTCTTGTTTAGCTTTGTCTTTGCTGATTCTTACTACTTTCCACGTGTCATGATTTTATACGTCCATATGTCTTGACTATTTTACCCCATATATATATATAGCACGTTCTCTAGATCAATTTTTTTCTCTATGAAACTATACTAGGTGTCTTTGAATATAATTTTTGAGGTTGTTCAGTGGAAGTTCACAACAATTGAGAATCCAACGCATTTCCCTATTATTGTTCTCTGTCCGTATGAAGACGGTTACGCCTTGGAAATCTCTTTTTTCCTAATTACCAGATCAGAGAGATTGAGAGTTTGTGAAAATAACACAGAGATCCTAAATGAGGCTTGTTGTGTTGTGTATATAGGACAAGTAGTGAGTTGTGTTTCTATTGAACTACACATGCCAGAGCTTCTGCATTGCTATTGGTCCACGTAAAAGTTAGTTAGAGTTTTTTTAGTTAGTTACAAGTTGTTTAGTGGAGTCATATTAGTTAGTTACAGTCAGTATAATCCTCTATATTTAGAGGTACCTATGTTATTACTGTCA
>JAJOOR010028156.1:0-21483 GCA_036250505.1 Solanum acaule | reverse complement strand
GGTAACCTTAAGGTGATACATTGCACCAAGTATTCCCTAAGGGTTGATTGAGGAAAGGAGTTAAGATAAAGAAGAAGGTAATGTATTGTATGCATTGAATGTGCCTAAAATGTTATAAGTGGCTCTATGTGCTATTATGAATGGTTTCCATGTGTATGATGATGTATGTGGATTTATGTTGTTCCTATGGAACTAAATGTTCTTAAAGTTTCTCTAAAAAGGCATGATGCATGGTTTCCAACTAAATGTCCTTTTAAAGGCATGTTTTTGCATGGTTATCAAACTTAGTGCATTCTTGTACTAACACCATTCTTCTTTATCTTTTACACCAAATGTAGGTTGTGGTGGCTAAAGGACCTTTCCTAGAAGTGATGAGCTTGGCTTACTATTCCCAAGTTCAGTTGTGTCCTTAAAGATTCAAGGACCTTTATGTTAAAGAGTTTCCTTAAGTTTAATGTACTAGATAGTAGTTCTTTTGTATTGTAAGGGTTGTGTTCCTCTTGTGTTGTAGTCATGTTTTAAGATGGCTACTTTGAGACGTAGTATTTCGATTTTGTATTAAAGGTTTTAATGAGGTGACTTTTAAGTCTTGTGTTATATTATGAAAGTTTTAAATTTTCCGCTATTTTTCTATGATAAATGCTATGACGAATGCTAAGGGCTTGTATAAGACCTTCGAGAGGTCGAATACGCCGGTAACGACTAGGGGGTGCTCTCGGGTCGTTACAGGTATGTGGCCAGATGAGGTCCCAATTGAGGTTATGATTTTTTTTATGTGTGCCTAGATTGTATAATTGAGATGCCAATATGGGATAGACTGGTGCTAGTGGAATTTTCCTAAAGAGTTAGATGAGTTTGCCTTAGGAGCCAATTATGAGAAGAGGTCAAGAGAAACATCTTAGAAAGAGGTTTTAATACCTGCTTATGGAGAGTTTGGTAGTTATGATATAAACTTTTCCTGAGGTTTAGAGTAAAGGGGGATGTAGATCAGCTTAGAGATGATGGAATAGGTCCATAGCTTTCAAGTGTCATCTTTAGACCTAAGGGGGAGATGATAAGATGAGAAATCAAGTCAAGTGTTGAGAATAAGATAGTAATGAGTTCAAAAGAGTATGGGAGATATATTTTCAAAGGTCCTTTTAGTAGTAGAGTGATGTTAGAAGGAGAAGGTTAATGTTTTTATCATGATAATGATGGTGTGATAATTCTACCTAAGGTTATAAATGTGGAGGAAGAGGTTTTATGATGAGAAATAATTAGATGAGTGCCCTTAGTTGGTTCTGGTAGTAATGCGGGAAATTCTATTTGGTATGGAAGAGATGATGAGAGAATGAGAACTTTTTAAGGAGCTGGTTAGTATGAGTCCCTGAAGTTGTTAGAGCACTAAGCTTGAATGTGGTGTTGTTAAACATTAGGTGGTTCTTGATATGAGCCAACGTTGATTAAATATGCTGGTAAAGAGTAATGTTTTGGGATGAGATTCCATATAGAGAGGTATAGAACACGAACCTTAGGATTTGGGTTAAGCTTGAATATAGTAAGAGCGTGCCGTTAGAATCAAACCTTGGTAAGGAAAGTCCTTTACCCTTGTGGGAGCTATGAGTTGCAGTGTAACACTTTACAATTTAGTAGACTAAGCAAGGGATTAAGAGGGAAGTCACAAGCCAAGTATTGAGCCTAGCCACCTTCACGAAGGCCCAGACAAGTTGTGAAGGAAACAACGAGGTGTGGTGTAGACCCTGGTGGCTAACAATGGAAAGCCAAGAAATTCTCCCCTCTCACGAACACCTAGACAACACGTGGTGGGCACCACAGCACGTGGTGATGGTCGTGGTGAGGGAGGTAGCAACTACATTTGAAGTGACCCTCCCTACGGGCCACATGAAGGCTTGTGGAAGCCAAGACAGGTGGTAGGAAGGGTCGTGAGCTGAGTTGGGGTTTTGGGGAGTTTGCCAAGCTACTGGTCAAGTACCACGGCTGCCACAACGGGTCGTGATGTCCTTGACAACTCGTGGTGCCTTGCGTGTGGGGGCCAAGTCAGTTGTAAGTTTTAGGGCAATTGGGTCTTTCCCAATTTTTTAAAAACAATACTATGTCTTTTTACCCATGCCTAGGACCCTATATAAGTGATTTTATCTTCAAATTCAACCCATTCAAGTCATTCTCTTAAATTCACTAAAAGAAATCAAGTTCATCCTCTCCAAAATATTTTTCTCTCTAGAAACTTTAAGAAGAAGGGTTCAACCTAGGGTTTGAAAGAAAGTCTCCAATTCCACTATTGAAGGCAAGCTTTTGGCATTGAGGTATGGTAACTTTCATCCATGGATTCCTTTATTCATGGAGTTCCCAAATTCTCCTATTTTCAAAGTTAGAAATCCCCAATCTAGTTAGGGTTTTCTTCAATTGCCATGCGTTCTCTTGATTATTGATTTAAATGATTGAGTTATTATCTATTATGCATGAATTTACGAAATACTATGATTTTATGATGTTTCCCCTATGAACCCATGAAATCCCCTAATTTTTTACATGTTATGAGCATATAATGTGGGTCTTGCATTATGAAAGAAGACTTTTATGAAATCAAACATGAATTAATAGAATTAATGAATTTATGATGAAACCTTTCCTAAATGTTGATAATTGAAAGTGGGTTGTGAACCTTCAAAGGTGAATTATTGAATTATGCATGTTCTTACGAAATCTATGAAATGTTTAAGGATGCTTTGAGAGTGAAGTATAAATGATGATGTTGTTGTTGTGTTGTTGAAAGGATTTCTCATAAACACATAAAGATATGATTGTGAAAGTTTTTCTCACATGGTAAGGATTCTAAGGTTGAAAGGTCTTCTCACCTAAATGAATCAAAGATAAAGACCTATACTAGTGAAACCTAGCTTGGATTGGTTATTCAATGATATCTATCCATGAATAAAGACTTAGCTTGGATTGGTAAGATGACGTGCCCTTCCATGGATAATAAGAACAAGTAATAATATGACTATTCTGTGGGATTTATGCTTAGCACCGAGAGGATATTGAGATGGAAGCTCTCGCGTTAGTAGAGGTCGGGTTTCTAAAATAAATCTCCTTATCCCTTACCTATGTGCCCCCATAGGATGATTGTCTATATAGACATTAGCTAGTGGATCCACTTAAGTTAGAAGTTCATGCTTCTATCTTAGCAAGTAGGTCAACCCTTTTCTGTGTGGGAGACAACCTGGGATCATGTTATAGCTCACCTGATCTCTATGTCGGTTAAGCCTACTTCCCACAATAATAATGAACTAAGGTTAGTTCAAGAAGTATTGCACATGTGTTCAAAGGTTTTAAATGATGTTAACTTGCATTGACCATATTTTATGACTTATGTTTTCTAACCTTTTTATATCATGTTTTAGCTTGGTCATTCTATGTCATGAAATGTCCTCTTTTAGCATGATTTAAATATCTTATGCATAGCTATCATACTTGGTACATTGTTTTGTACTAATGCATACTCTTGCCTACATTTCCCCAAATGCAGGGTCTGACAGTCACGGTTTTCAGTTTCATGGCTAGTGGTTGATTGTAAGGTTTCCAAGCTTTGGTGAGTCCTCATGCTTCGAGGATGGAATTTCATTGTTCTTAATTTCTTTCTTATTTTTAGTTTTGGACATGATGTATGGACTAGGCCCAATTTCATTCAATTGTATTAGATGGCTATTGAGACAACCTGTTTAGACTTCCGTTTTCCTTTTGTAAAACTTTCTTTTGTTCTATTTCTTATGTTATGAGTGCTAAGTGGCTTGTATGTGGTCACTCGAGGTCCTATACACCATGTTACATCTAGGGTGTACCATTGGGTCATGACAAACTTGGTAATCAGAGCACAAGATTTAGAATGGTCCTAGGATATCTCATAAGCCAAGTCAAGTAAACTCTTGTTCAAGAGTGTGAAGTGAACCCAAATTCAACCTCCCAAAAGAAGTCCAAGCAGTCATTGTCAAATAAAGAACCTTACTTTTATGGTAGGGTCGATCCCACAAGGAATGTGGTCAGACTTAGGCTAAGTCACAATTATCTACGTTTAGTCAAATAGTTTCCGAGAAAAGTAACATTAAAGGGGGGGGGGGTTGTAACTAAGAATAACAGTTTCTTGGTCTGTATCACTAGGTAACAAGTAAGCAGGATTTGCAGTTTGAGATATCAATATGAAATGAAAACTAGGGCATACCTGTTCTCCACAAGCTCTTAACATAATATTCCTAATAATAGTAACTCGATCCTAGTGTTAACATGCAAGGTTGATGAGTTAGACAGCCCTAAGTGAATGGTCCTCCAAATATGGAATTTTACCACGCAACTTGGTCCATCTACAGGTGTGTGCTTCACTAACCCTTACCTTTAACCCCGGATTAGCCCTCGCATCACAATAATTAAGGTCAGGCTATTAGATAGCAGCTAAACTCAACTAAATCTCAGTTGTTCAATCCTTTTCTCATTCATTACCTCCATAGTCCGGCAAGTAGGAATGAGACGAGTTATAACGTTGCGCACCGCTAGAAAGAATTCTAACTGAAAGGATTAACAATACATGCTCACACTATTCTTGAATAACTTAGTTATTAGTGATACATTTTTAATTGTTCATGGTTCCCACAACCCTAGTTGTGGATTTAGCTACTCATGCTTGAGAATTCACAATTCATATTTGAGTTAATAAGATATATCATGAACTTACAATCATAATAGATGAATACCGTAATCTTCAATTGAAAACCAAAAACAAATTGCATAAAACGAACTTCAAGAATTAAATTGCTAAACTTTTTGCAAAATAATCCCAAAAGCCAAAAACAATAATCTCCAATAGGGTCTAACTCCCAAAATCATAAATTACAACCCATATTAATCGTAGTAAAATCCTAAACAAAGTAGGAAAAGGAAATAAGGAAACATTGGTTTAGATGCGGTTTCGATCGATGACACGAACGACGGGTCGTGGATCAACATATGGTCTGTGGGTCAGCAATTGGCCTAAAATTCAAGGCCTTCAAACGACGGTTGCCACCTACGGTCCATTGATTGGACTATGGCCCATCTTGTTCTTCGTGGTTCAAGTACTAGAACTTCAACTCTCTGAATCAAACGACGACCATCAATCGATGGTCCGTCACTCAAGCTACTGGGAGTTGTTTGCCTCTGTGGTTCCACACTTGGTCAAACATACTTGAACTCACATCTACGCCTCCCCACCTATGGCCCATCAACTGGACGACGGTGTGTGATTGGATTTCGTCATTTTTTACTTCTGCCTTTTTAGCTCTTCTTTTCACTCAACCGCTCCAAACCTATATCCTGCAAAAATTACATAAAAACACCATCATATCTAATAACAAAATTCCCAAGACTCACACAAACTTCAAGTGAAATGTATCAAAAATATCATAAACTCACGGTATATCAACACCCACAACTTAAAATTGTTGTTTGTCCTTAAGCGACACACTAGCTCTAAACGACACTCATGTAGAAGCAAACACATAAACTCAAGCAATCCTTTGGCTTTTTCTATCAACTCTTTCATGCAGTGCAAATCTTTTTATTTAGACTCAATAGGCTAATTCATACAGATCAAAACACGACATAGACAGACTAATAGATATCAAAACATAAATAACCAACAATCACCAAGATACTAACTCTCCAACAAAGGAGTGAATGCCCTTACCACAAAGAAATCCTTTCTTTCACACATAATCTAATATTTAAATTCATGGATTCAGTAAACACTCACTCTCAAAAGTGAATTCAAGTATAGTTAGTGCTCAATACCATAGGCATGCCCTTATTTTCACCTTATTGACTTTCGAGACTAGTTAATGAGGATCACTATAGGACTTTTTAGCTTGTAATATAGGCTCAGGGTCAGGTGTGGTACCTTTGGATATTTTAGTGACTTTTCTGCCCTCCTTGACATTACATATGCCAATTACCTCTTTTCCCAACAAAATTTTTGACATCACGTTGTTTTCTGCTGTTTCCCTTGACTTATTTCAGCACAGATGTGACTTAACTTTTTTCATTCTTTCTCTTCTTCTTTTTCTGACTTGTTATTCACCATTATCACTCTTTTTGTTTGTTTTGGATTCAGTCACAGCTCTAACTTATTTTTTTTACCTTTTTTTTTTCTTATACAAACAACTCTTTTCATACCCTTTTATTTCAGTTTCTACCTTCAGAGCAACCCTCAACTTATGTATTTTGCATGAGTTGAGGTGCACAATTTTCTGGATAGGACCAAGGCCGAGATTAAGGTAACTTCTAAATTATCCACCCTCAACTTGGGTTTTTGGCCTAAGTTAAGGTGCAGAATATCCAATGAGGGACTAGGACCAAGACAGATTTTAGGGAAGGTGAGTTAGGTGTATTAAAATAATTGGTATACATAAGGCTCAAACAATTGGATCAAATGGAGCATTTATTTGTTTTGGTTGGTTTTTTTAAGGCTTAAGTGGACTTATTATCAACAATGGCCTATGATCATTTCCTAGTTTCTAGCCTAGATTATCTTAGCAGGACCAATGAGGCAAGTTTGAGATTGGAACTTACTATGTGAGTATGCAAAATCACCTCACACACACATGGCACATCGTTCCATTATTGAATCATTGAAGCATCTAGTTCAAGTTCTAGCTTAAGTCATAGTATCATATTGTCTCCTATCACGTCATATGAAGATCCAACATGTTCAACCTATTAAGCCAACAGATCTAGCACAATTTTCAAATATTTTGGAAAGGTCTCAATTTTCAAGCTCTTATGCCATCATGCTTTAATTTTTTAGACTACTTCTAAACTTATACAATCCTAAACATGTCGGTTCAACAGAAAAGTAAAACAGTCCCTTAGGGAAAAAGAACATATGTAAGAAAACCCCAAGGGAGGGTTATGAGTTGGGTTAGTCAAACTTCACCCTACCAGTCACAACTCATTCATCCCACCCCCACAAAAAAGTGGTGCAATTACCCTCAATACACAAAAATGTATAAAAAAAACAAAGGGTGAAGCAAACCTGTGGCACATAAGCACCGAAGACCAACCAAGAAACGGGTGGGCCCGATTTAGCGAAACCCGTTGGATCAGCAATAGTGACGCCCTGAGTAGTGCCCTCATCAACAATGGGATCACCATCAGTACTGACCCTCGATCTAGAAGGAACGACATCTATCTCACGGGCCCTTTATTGCCACAGTTCCTCCTCGAAGAGACACTGTTTCTGGGCTACATCCAACGTCTGTCGCTCTCTCTTTCTTGCCCGTCGAACCTCATCAGTATTAGAAGTATGGTCAGAGGAGTGGGTGCGGTTCCCAGCCACACGGGAAGGGTTAGGTGCTGGAATATTATCACCAAATAGAATGCTCAACACCAAATCATTTGCCTCCACATCAGGTGCGGTCTCGGGGACAGCCCCAACAGGAGTTAGTAAAGCACCAACATCATATCGGAGCCTATCCAACTCCATTCGGAAAGTAGTTATATCCAATGTGGGGCAAGACCTCTCCAACAACATAATCTCGAATGCATCCAACTGCTTGTGAACCTCCTGAATCTTAGCATCCATCATCCTTTCCATGCGCGCCTTCGACTCCTCCAAGTACCTATGCATCCATGATCGCATATGATGTAAAAGTATGGCCATCTGAGTCTTTTATTTATGTACTCGCACAATAGGTATCAAAATGGTCTCCAAGAGGGGGTAGTTCGTGAAGAGCTCGCAGCCTGACTAGTGGCGGTGGAAGTGGGTGCATGTGCCTCAGCCATAGTGGTGGGTATAGACGTGTCATCAACCTATGACACTGCAACCTACTCAGCATCACGAACTAAATTAACACCCAGAAGAGGGACTGTAAGTTGTGTACTCCTACACGGGGCAGCGATTTTTGTGTCATTCTATATCAGCCCAATGTAACAGTCTTGGTCACCTCGACCAACCCATCACAGTGCCATATCGGCACAGTAGACTCGCTTCACAGGTGGAAGATCTAGAATGGAAAGGGAAAAGTAGTAGTCCTCCTGAAAGCGCTCATGAATCTCCGAAATAATGGTCTGGGCAAAATCAATCTCCAGCCGTGCTAGTAGTAAATAAAGCATCACCACACGATCCCAAATGACAACATTTTCCTCCTGTGTAGGGGAAAGTATGTGGCGGATGATGGACCACCAAAATTTGGCTGCAAAACTTAAAATTGCCTTTCGGATAGGCAACAACACATTTTGCACCAACTCGGTTCTCTCTCCATCCTCAACTATGTTTTGGGACATCCAACGAAGTAGTGACTGCCTCTGTTTGGAGTCTCGAAATACCCTGCCCTGAACTATCCCAGTCTGGTAATCGTACTCTTTCATATTGATAGGCTGAGCATGTGATGGGGTGTAAATAAAACAGCGAATGGTGGACTCAGAAATATCGATCGGGAGCCCCTGCACCATAGTGGTTAACCATAGTGGTTAGTAGAGGCGGATAAGCCAAATGCTTGGCTCATCGTGCCAACACATTAGTAACTGTAGCCGCATTGGAAGCATAAAACTCTTACACCATCTCCTTACTGTATCTGCCTGGATTTTCAGCCATCTAGTCACACCTTTGCTGCTGGAAGACTTTATGAATGGTGGGAATAGTGTGGACGCTCCCTGTCAAAACACTGCGCTCCTCAATAATAGGATAGGCAACCTTTCGGTGCTCATTTAGTGCCTTACCGTCAAAGTATATCTAGAATTACCCCTTGATGCACCACCTGTTTGGCTTGGTGGCGATGTGTACCTACTCAACTCCAATATCGAGGGGGTTATGATCTTCCCCAGCCTAGTGGCATCCGAGGCAGAAGCGAATGAACCATAGGAAATAGAACCGAATTGCGACTCTGAGCCGGACTGCGATATTCCTGCAGGTTGGGCCCCCTCTTCAGAGTGGGGGTAGTGATCTCGACCTCATCACTCGATGAAATGACCTACCTAGACATATTCCTCGTGGTCACAAGGGAAGTGGGGGAGCCTCTGGTGGTCTCCGGTACATACTAATCCCAACTTGACTAATTGAGCAGGCGGCGGGATGGTACGACGGACTTGGACTTGCCTTTCTTTGAGTAAATAGATGCTTGTTTTGTTGCCATTTCACATGTGGAAGACTAGTTAGTAAGTAAAGAAATTAAAAAGACCCAAGAAATTTTTTTTGAACAAGATTAGGACTTAGACAATTTTTTTTTTACACAGTGGCTGTTTTTGGGACCTACGGTGGGTACCTACGGACCGTTGATACCCTCCACAGGTCAGGAGGCCCAATTTTGAGGTCTTTGAAGTTGGAACCACGGCTATGCAGAATGTTCCGTTGATCAAATGACAGACCGTAGTCCATACCGTGGTTCTCAATTGGGACTATTGGGATGGTACTTTGAACGATGGACCTCAATCGATGGTCCGTAGTTTGACTCACGGTCTGTGGATCGAGGTCGTCGATGAGTACTTTTGCATCAGTGATTCAGTTAGCAACAAGCACACAACATCTATGCATTATACTACTTTACAACATCCAGTACATGCATTTCAACACATTTATTTGGTATTATATCGTCCCTAAGGCTTTAATCATGCAATTTCCTCTTTTGAACACTAATACAATGAAACCCTAAGTCAAGAACTTCAACTAGACATACAAATCCCATGATTTAACTTTATTAAGCAACACACTCACAATACCATCGTTCCAAGGGTAGATTAGAACTAATTTCATAGATTTAAGCAAGCAATATATACCCAAGGTCAAGCTCAACTTTGTGATTTCAATTTAAACAATGTTAGGTTCAAAGTTAATGAAATCGCTTACCTTATAAGTAATTCAAAGTTGGTGAGTTTGTTTTGCGGCGATTCATTTGTACTTTATTCTGGCCTTGACACCGAACCCGGACCGTGCTAGTTGTGATAGAGACAGAGAATGGAGAAAAAAAATTTGGGAGAGAATAAAAAGAAGGAACTGGAATGGAATCTGGGAGATTTAGAGAACAAAAATGGAGTAATTAGGGGAGCGATTTGGTGAAATAGGGGGTAGGGAATGTGTAGGGGTGGTTATTTGGAGAGTTGTAATAGTTGAGGAAAAAAGGGGGAAAGGGGGAATGTTTAAATGAAGAGTTTTAGTGAAAGGGGGATCCAGGTCGAGTCGATTTTTAGCCCTAGGTTGGATCAATGAAACACCACCGACGGTCCGTCGTTCAATCGACCGTTCGTCGATGAATTCCGTAGTTCTCCCTAACACTTAGTTAATTTCAGAAAACATACATGGGTCTACGAATGCCATTCATAACCCATCGATTGAACGATGGACCGTTGATTGAACGACGGGCCGATGGGACCCGTAGACCAGTACATCTGTGACTATTTTTTCTAGATTTTGTTCTTGCACACATAGCAAACATTATGCCTTCCTTTTTACATTTTTCGGACTTTATTTGGACACAAACCCTATTTTATCCTCATCTAGCCAACACTAAGACTCTAATTTAAAAAAATCTATCTAAAATATTAAAATTTAGAAAATCTTAAATACGTAGAAGAGAAAACTCCTATTGTTGGCTTGAGTTTTACATCTTGGGTTGCCTCACAAGTAGCGCTTGATTTAACGTCGCAGCACGACGTAGACCCCTTGATTACTCAGACTTCATCAAGACCCCATATCTCTATCACCTTAATGACACTCTCAGATTGCCCCAAGTAGATCTTTATCCACTGACCGTTCACCTTAAACCTTGTTCCTTCCTTGTTCTCGAGTTCAACTGCTCCGTGGGGAAATACTTGAGTTACTTTGAATGGCCCAGTCCACTTGGACTTGAGTTTCCCAGGAAACAAGTGCAACTTTGAGTTAAATAATAGCACCAGATCACTGGGAGAAAGTTCACGCTTGTCGAGTTTTTGATCATGGTACTTCTTCATATTCTCCTTGTACAAGGCTGAACATTCATATTCTTTCAGGCAAAACTCATCGAGCTCATTCATCGTATTCATTCTTTGACTTGATGTGGCACCCCAATCCAAATTTAGCTTCTTGGTGCCCACATCTCTTTGTGTTGTAGCTCTATCGACAAATGACAAGACTTCCCATATACAAGTTTGTAAAGGGACATACCTATGGGAGTTTTAAATGCAGTGCGATAAGCCCATAGATTATCATCAAGCCTTTTTGACCAATCAGTTCTATTGCCATTCACAGTCTTCGCAAGGATTTGCTTTATCTCTCAATTTGACACTTCAACTTTCCCACTCCACTGCGGATGATAAGGAGTTTTTCTATTGCGGAGAACACCATACTTCTCAAGCAACACCTTGAACAACTTATTACAAAAGTGAGAACCTCCATCACTGATAATTACCCTGGGTGTACCAAATCTGGAGAAGATAGTTTTTTTTCAGGATTGCAGTGATACTCTTTCCTTTATTGTTTGAAAGAGCAAATGCTTCCACCCATTTAGATACATAGTTAACCGTTACAAAAATATACTTCATCCCATTCGAACTCACAAGTGGACCCATGAAGTCAAGATCCCAAACATCAAAAAGCTCAATCACCAATATCGGGTTCATCGGTAGTTCTTGCTTCATTGAAATCCCTCTTTCTCGTTGACAACGATCACAAGACTCATGAGCATCTTTGTGGATGGTAGGCAAGTAATACCCACACTGCAGAATCTTATCTGCAGTATACACACTACTATGGTGCCAACCGCAAGGCGATGAATTACATGCCTCTAGTATACTCATCATCTCAACCTAAAGCACTCAACGAAGAATAATCCCATCAGCACAAATACGGAACAAGTAAGGCTCTTCCCAAAAGAATTTCTTCACATCAGACATGAACTTTCTCCTTCGGTGGAATGACAAATCTGCAGGCACCAATTCACTTGCCAAATAATTAGCAAAGTCAGCGAACCAAGGAATAAGATCAGCAGAAGTAGCCAATACCTGTTCATCAAGGAATGCGTCATTAATCTCAACTCCATCATCAATCTTGATCATAGCTTCCTCCTCTAATCTGGATAAGTGATCGGTAACTTGATTTTTTGTTCCTTTCCTATCATTCACCTGAAAGTCAAACGCTTGCAACAATAGTACCCATCTAATCAAAACTCAGTTTTGCATCCTTCTTATCCATAATATACCTCAATGTAGAATGATCAGTATGCACAATAAATTAGTGCCAAGCAAATAGGATCTAAACTTCTCAAATGCAAAACCATAGCAAGTAGTTCATGTTTAGTCACAGTATAGTTCGTTTGAGCAACATTCAAAGCCTTGCTCGCATAGTAAATAGGATGAAGAATTTTCTCTCGCCTCTGCCGTAATACTACACCAAGCGCTACCCCACTTGCATCACACATCACTTCAAACGGTTGTCCCCAATCCGGTGAAATAATGACAGGTGCAGAAATCAATTTCTTTTCCAACTTCCCCAATGCTCTAAGACAAGCATCATCATACTCAAAATTAGGCTCCTTCTCGAGTAGCTTGAACAATAGGTATGCAATTTTAGAGGAATGCTTTATGAACCTCCTGTAGAAACCTGCATGTCCAAGAAAACTCCTTACACCCTTTACAAATATGGGTGGTGGAAATTTTTGTATAACCTCAACTTTAGCTCGATCAACCTCAAACCCTTTATGTGAAAACTGATTCCCCAACACTATACCCTCTTTCACCATGAAGTGGCATTTTTTCAAGTTGAGCACAAGACTGCACTCTTCACACCGTTTAAGCACCTTAGCCAAATTAGTCAAGCGGTCATCAAATGAATCACCAACTACAGAGAAATCACCCATAAATACCTCCATTGTGTCCTCCACCATATCAGAAAATATCGACATCATGCAACGCTGCAAGGTCATCGGAGCATTACATAACCCAATTGGCATTCTCTTGAACGCAGAAATTACTTAAGGACAAGTGAAAGTAGGCTTCTCTTGGTCGTCCGGAGCTATGGAGAATTGACTGTAGCCCGAATACCCATCTAGAAAACAATATCAACCCTTTCCAGAGAGACGGTCTAGCATTTAGTCCATGAACGACATTAAGAAATGGTCTTTCTCAGTCCATGCATTCAACTTGTGATAATCCATACATACTCTCCAACCAGTTACCGGCCTCATTGGAACAATCTCATTCTTAGCAATGGAAACCAGAGTGATTCCTCCTTTCTTTGACATGCATTGCACTGGGCAGACCCAACTACTGTCAGCAATAGGATATATAACTCCAGCATCTAACCACTTAATCATCTCCTTCTTCACAACTTCTTGCATTGGGGGATTCAATCTTCATTGATGCTCAATACTTGGCTTGTTGTCCGGCATGAGTTGAATTTTGTGACAACAGATACCCGGTGGGATCCCAATAATGTTTGCAATAGTCCATCCTATAGCCCTTTTAAACTGCTTCATTACCGATATCAAAGCCTCTATTTGACCTTCACTCAAGTCAGCAACGATAATAACAGGCAAAGTATTATTTTTTTTCCATGAATACATACCGCAAGTGGGATGGAAGAACCTTAAGTTCTAATTTTGGAGGATCATCAACGGATGGTTTTGCTGGTGGGGTGTCTTGATTCTTCATGTGTAATTCCAACCGCTTTGGTTTGTAACAAAACTGAACCCCATCAAGTGCAGGAACTAGCTCATCATAGTCATCAATACCATCACTGTCAAAATTCATCATCACAACTGCTAGTGCCTTAACACCTAACCTCTCTTCAATAGACACTTCGGGCTCTTGCTCAACAATATGATTTACTATCAATACCAACTTGAGATCGCTTTCATGCTTTATAGTCCGACAGATATTAAAAGTTACCTCTTCATTGTTCAATAGAAACTTCTTATTTCCTCTCTCCATATCGACCAATGCATGCCGAGTAGCAAGAAATGGTCTCCCTAAGATGATGGGAAGCTCAAAATAAACCTCGTAATCCAATATCACAAAGTCCGCCGGAAAGATGAATGACTCAACTTTAATAAGAATATCCTGGAGAATTCCAATAGGTCTCTTAACAGTTCTATCAGCAATAAGTAAATGCATCACCCTCGGCTTGGGAGCTCTTAAACCCAACTTTTAAAATATCGGCAATGGAATCAAGTTAATGCTAGCACCAAAGTCACATAAGGCTTTCGCAAAGTGCAATAATACAATAGTACAAGGAATTTTGAAAGCTCCAGGATCCTTTTTCTTCTACACAACTGACCTAGTAGCAATGGCACTACAATGTTGGAACTTTTCTTCACTCTCAAAACTGACAACCCTCTTTTTGGTCACCAAGTCTTTCATGAACTTCGCATACCAAGGCATTTGTTCTAAAGATTCTATCAACGGGACATTTATGGACAGTTTCTCCGACATAGCTATGAACCTAGGATATTTTCCCTCTTTAGTCTTTTTCACCAACCTTTGTGGGAAGGGAGGTGGAGGTCTAGGCATGGGAATAACTTTTTTTGTCACCTCAACTTCCTTTTATGCATTAAGTTTCGGCTACTCAGTAACCTCAACTTCATGCTCACCCTTCTCTATTACACTTTCCACCTCAGTTGGCATGGGGGTTCTATAGTCTGTTTTCCTCCATGAGTACTGACTACCATGCAATGACCATCGTTTTTCAAATTTTGGATGGTGTTTCTAGGAAGTGTTCCTTTCTGTCTTGGGTTCACAACTTACCAAACTACTTCTCAAGTTACTTAATTGATACTGCACGGGCATCCACTTTTTAACTGATACCAGATAAGTCACTTCGCTTCTCCTTTGGAGTGTCATCAGTAGTATCAAATAACTTCATCATCTTCTGCATCATATCTTCAATGCGAGTCATGCCTGATCCAGCTTCTCTATTACCAGGTGGAACATAGGGTCAACTCTTCTCATTCCTGTTTCCATAACTATTTCGGTTGTAGTTGTTGTCACGATTGTAGTTGCCATAGTTTCGACCTTGGTTTCCTTGACCTTAGCGCCAATTTTTTGAGTTGGATCCTTGGTCATTAGTTCGGAAACCCTCCGTCTGATCATTTACTAAATTTGCATCTTCCTCATAATAATACTAATCAAGCGGCGATGCTCTAGGTTGGTAGTTCACAACATTCACTTTCTCTGCACTTCCACTCACTTGCTTTAATACCAAGAAAATTTTTCTCCTCATCTTAACCATACTTTCACGAATATCATCATTTGATTGACTTGGTGTAGTTTGGATAGCAAAAGTGCTTCTACCAGTATTTGCCTTTATAGTGTTCCATGCATTATTGTTCTTGGAGATCCTCTTAAGTTTCTCAGCAATCTCCTCAAATATGCATTCCCCATAAGATCCTCCCGCGATAATATCTAGCACAACCTTTCCATTGTCATCATGTCCTTTATATATGTACGCTTTCAGTGACTCATCATCTATGCAGTGGTTTGGCACACTACTCATGAATCTAGTGAATCTTTCCCACAAACTACTTACCGACTCTTCAGGTTGTGCCATAAAGTTATTTAGTTTATCCTTGAGATTCAACTACTTGGACACTCTAAAATATCTCACCATGAACACCTTGTACAAGTGATCCCATGTATATATTAAATTGTATGGTAGCTCTGAAAACCACACAACGAGAGTGGGAATACTCTCAAGCCTACTATGTCCATGTCTAAGTCTAGTCGTCCCACATTACTTATACAGACACTCTTCAATTTAGTCATGTGAGCATACAGATCTTCCAAAGGTAACCCAGCAAACAACCCTCTTGATGTAAGCATTTGCATAAGGCTGCTGGTCACCACAAAAGAATGTCCCTGAGGTAGTAGAAGGAGAACAATAGCACTGGTTGACTCCACGAGTCATAGTCAACCCTGTAGTTATCATGAACTCTCGGTACAGACTAGTTTTGCACCCTTTTCTACATTTTTGATTAGATGACCACCTTAAACCTGAGCAACCATATTCAGAACTCTAGAAGGTTGCAAACCAGTTCCATCCCCTTGACCCTCTCCACTTGGATCATTGTGTCCTTCGAGATTTAAGCCTCTTCCAGCCATTCTTCTCAAAGTTCTTTGTAGTTTCGGATCATAGAGAGTCATGGGATTACTTTTAATCCGTGTACTTGGCATACACTAGAGTATCAACCTATAAAAAAATAAAATAAAACAAAACCTAAAATTAGGAAATACTTGACTAAAGTTTAATAATGAAGTTAGTCTAATCTAAAAGTCGTACTCTCGAGCAGCGGCGCCTATATTTGATATCCCCAAATTACACCTCCCAGAAGAAGTATAAGTAGTCGTTGTCAAATAAAGAACCTAACTTTCCAGTTAGGGTTGATCCCACGAGGAATATGGTTCATACATAGTCTAACCGACAATTATCTACTTTTAGTCAAATAGTTTTCGAGAAAAGTAACAAAAAGGGGCCCCGGGGGGGGGGGGGTTATAACTAAAAATAAAATTTGGTTGGTCTGTATCACTAAGTAACAAGTAAGCAGTATTTGCAGTTTGAGATATCAATATGAGATGAAAACTACGGCATAAGTGTTCCCTACAAGCTCTTAACGCAGTATTCCTAATAATAGTAACTCGATCCTAATGTTAACATGCAAGGCTGATAAATTAGGTATCCCTAAGTGATTAGTCCTCTAAATAGGGAATTTCACCACGCAACTTGGTCCGTCTACGGGTATGTGCTTTATTAACCCTTACCTTTAAACCCGTATTATCCCTCACATCACAATGATTAAGGTCAGGCTATTAGATAATGGATAAACTCAACCAAATCTCCCTTGTTCGATCCTTTTCTCATTCATTACATCGTTGGTCCAACAAGTAGGAATAAGATGAGTTCTAACGTTGCACATCTTTAGAAAGCATTCTAACTGAAAGGATTAACAATACATGCTCACACTATTCTCGAATTGCTTAGCTATTAGTCATACATTGTTAATTGTTCATGGTTCCCACAACCCTAGTTGTGGATTTAGCTACTCATGCTTGAGAATTCACAATTCATATTTGAGTTACTAAGATGAATCATGAACATACAATCACAATAGATGAATATTGTAATCTTCAATTGAAAACCAAAAGCAAATTGCATAAAATGAACTTCAAGACCTAAATTGCTAAAGTACTTCCAAAATAATCCTAAAAGCCAAAAACAATAATCTCCAATAGGAGCTAACTCCCAAAAACGTAAATTACAACCCATATTTATTGTAGCAAAATCCTAAAAATAAGTAGGAAAAGGAAACAATGAAATTTTGGTTTAGACGCAGTTTGGATTGATGACATGAACGACGGACCGTTGATAAACCTACGGTTCGTGGTTCACCTCCGTCAGTCAGCAGCTGGCCAAAAATTAAAGACCTTCAAATGACGGTTGGCATCTATGGTCCATTGATTAGACTATGGTATGTC
The DNA here is from genome assembly GCA_036250505.1 of Solanum acaule. NCBI lineage: Eukaryota > Viridiplantae > Streptophyta > Magnoliopsida > Solanales > Solanaceae > Solanum > Solanum acaule. Next base: position 4,026 of record JAJOOR010028156.1, on the reverse strand, counting down.
TTGTTCATTCGTGGTTCAACTACTAGAACTTCAACTCTCTGAATCAAACGACGACCATCAATCGATAGTTCGTCACTCAAACTACGGGGCATCGTTTGCCTCCGTTGTTCCACACTTGGTTATACTTCCTTGAACTCACATCTACACCTCTCCACCTATGGCCCGTCAACTGGATGATGGTCCATGGTTAGACTTCGTCAACTACTACTTCGGCCTTTTTAGCTCTTTTTTCACTCAATCGCTCCAAACCTACATCCTCAAAAAATTACATTAAAACAGTATCATATCTTATAACAAAATTACAAAGATTCACACAAAATTCAAGTGAAATGCAACAAAAATACCGTAAAATCATGTTATATCATGAAGTGCGCCACATTTATGAATGTGAGGCTACAAGATAATTAGGAAATTTCAATTCTTTCATTACTCTCAAGTCGTTCGATAGAGTTCAACTCTATAAGGTATCTCTCCTAATCCTTATCTGATGATCTATAGGATATGGCTACTCGAAGAGCTTATGCTACAAGGAATGTGAGGGAGAATGCAGAACAAGAACTAACCAGCCGGCGTGTCTCCGAGTGGGTTTGCGAAGACTACTACTATCACTAAAAGGCCGTGAACTGGATGGTTTTTAAAAGGCCAAAGGTTTAAAATTTCAAACTCCTTCACATTCCCTCACTTTGAACTTCAAACAATCGCACCAGCACTTTAGTCTTTCTTTATTCTTGCATTTTATCGCTTTTTGGTCATGGTTCTTGTGTTTGGAGTTGGAAATTCTTTGTTGCCTAGCATTGCAAAATCCTAATTTTGTATTAAAGGTTGGTTTTCCAAACCCCAAACTCTTAAATAGCGGTTAAACTCAGATGTAATTGTTTAATTGTTATTGATGTGTGTTGGGTCACTCTGAAATCATAAATGTGTGCTAGTTGCCTTTCGTATTCTTGTAATTGTGCTAAAATTGTCTAAATGGTTGATTTTCCAAATTTCGTGCTTTTAAATTGATCATAAACTTGTGGGTTGCGTTAAATTGTTGTTGGGTCTAGACGGGTGAAGTCTGAGTAACCCAAATTGTTCTAAATGACGTGATTTTCCCAATGATGGAGCGTTTGACGTCATTCCTAAGGGGTTAAGTCGTCAAATGACCAATTTTGGCCAAACCAGGGGAAGTCTGAGTAACCCAGTGGCATAGGTCATATGGTTCTGGGTTTAATTGAGTTTGTATGTTGTTTGATTTTTTTTGGGGGTTGCGGGTTTGATTTTGGGAGTTGGGGTTGAAAATAGACACGTTCGGCAGTTTGGCAAGCTGGGTCGAGCTAGCTGAAGTCCCCCTAGATCGCCTTTAATTTCATGATTTGGTTGGATTTGGTTCTGTAACATTCAGGGAGAAGTTTGATCTTGCCGAGTTCACTAGGCGACTCACCGAAAGTCTCCCTTGATCACCCTTTCTGCACCCCTAATCCCTAAAACATATTGTAACTTTCAGCGGGTTAGTCTGAGCTTGCTGAGTGGTGTCTGCTATTCACCGAATGGCCCTTCCTATCGCCAAAAGGCTATTTTTCTAGATTTTTTTTGAGCCAGTCCCTTTGGCAAGCCCGATAAGGCTCGCCTAAGTGACTCGGCAACTAGCCGATTGGTTTGGCGAGTCTGTCTGCAATTTGATTTCTGTAACTTTTCTTGGATTGTTTCTAACATTTTTTTATGTATATTGCAGATATGTCTAGGACCAACTTGAGCGATAGTGGTATGCCGCCCTGAAAAAGAGAACGGGGCATTGTTTTCAATGAGGGAGAAGCTACTCCCTCTAAAAAAGGGCAAACAAGCACCTCCAAAAGGAGGAAAATGAGAGGGTAAAGTGCCCACAACTGAGATACTAGAGTACAACTCTGGCAGTGACAGGGAGACCTTTGATTCCCAGGCTACATTGTCTGAGCCTGAGGATGACCAACCTTTTCTATCCCGGTGAGCTGAGATTCGTTCCAGAGTTCGTAAAGGTCCGTCTAGGGCCCCGGAGTCTACCCTCTCTACTGTAGATATAGTGCCAGCTTCGGGTCCTCCTCCCCAGCTACTTAACAGATTAAACGCCGAGGGATTGAGGATAATTCTCGAGGAAAAGCTGCTTTCCACAGAGGGCCTAGAGGGCAGATATTCTAGGGTGAGGGACACACTCCAGTACTATCTCTTTGACATCTTCACCAGGCCCCGAGGCCCGTATATCCCTACCTGGGTTCATGAGTTCTACGGTGAATATGGTGAGCTAGTTCCCCAGGGGAAGACTAAGGCCAGTGCTTCAGATCGGTGAAGTCTGTAGTGGTTCGAGGGAAAGAAGTGGGGTGTAGCATCAATCACATCAATGCCACACTTGACAGAGCCACGGGGTTTAAGCGTGAGTATGAGGGGCAAGCTATGGCACAAGCCCTAGATAATCTTAAGGGCTGGATTGCTCCCCTGATTTCTGGCACCAACCCAAGGTGGATTGAGGTAGGAGCTCCGATCGAGAAGAAGGATTTGAATGTAGGTGCGCGGTACTGGTTTGGATTCATCAGCAGCTCCATCATGCCCTCACAGAATGAGTCGATCCTCCGCCACCCGAAGGTGGCCTGTTTAGGATCCATTATCGCACACAAGTTGCTCAACTTGTGACTCATCATTGAGCAGGAGATGTCTATGAGGGCCAAATGTTTGGTCCGCGTCGCGGATGTGCCGCAGACTCTTCTGTCTGGAAATTTAATTTTCATAAACTTGTGGGAACAGCTCCGCGTCGCGGACTTGTTTCCCGACGAAATCTTCGAAAATAAAACTCAAGTTTGACTTGTTTAAAAAGGGTCCAACTAAGTGAGGGGTAGTTTGGGTAATATGTGGGTTATTATTTTAAGTGTTTTAAAGGTATTTAAACTTGTATATTGTATTGTAGAATTCATTCTTCCAAACCAAACCCCTTCTCTCCCCAAAAGTTCTCCCTAGAACTCCATTGAAGGCTAGGTCAAGTTAAAGCTAGGGTTGAAGGTTTCAAGTGTTTTCTTCTCAAATTTCATGGGATTCATGAAGGTTAAGTATGGGGAGCCTTTATCCTTGATTCCTCTTCCATTCAAGGAACCAAATCAAAGTGTTTCCAAAGTTCTTCCAAAAACCCTAATTTCAATTCTAGCATGGGTTCTTGCATAAAACCTTTTAAATGATGTTTTATGTTGTTATTATTGATTATTGATTGTTTTAAGAAAGAAATCTTCGTGAACCCATGTCTTCTCAAATTTTCTAAATTTGGTGTAAAGTGGGTCTATTGATTTTAAGTAAATGATGAAGGATTTTTGAGTGGTTTGATGTGGATTGTTCTTATATGATCTTAGCTATGTTGAATTTTTGGAAATTGTTATTGAATTGTATAATGTGAGGTAGTAGCCTTGAATGGTCATAAATTGGGACTTAGCCTTTATGTTGGTTATTGGATATTGTTTAGCTTAGCTTGTATAGTTGAATGTTGTTATTATCATTGTTATTGTATTGTAAATTTTTGGAATATGAGGATGATTAAGATAGCCATGGAAAGAGGGTAAGTTGACCTAACTTGATGAATATTGTATAATTGGCGTGGAATTGAGTATTGTGGCTTATGGCCTTTGAAAGGTGGTAAGATGGTTTGATCTCTTAATATTTCTATAATTGCTTCTTAGGTTGGATCCACCTTTGGTGGAAGTGTTGCTTGTTGCTTTTGAATTATCATTGTGGCCATGAAGGGCATTATATGAGTATTGTTGTATTATTGTGTTCATATATATAAATGAAGCTATATGTAAAGTTCTATATGAAGCTATATGTAAAGTTTTATGTGAAGCTATATGTGAAGATATGATGTGAATGAGTTTATGTGATCTTGTGATGATCCTATGTAAAGTGGATAGCATTGTGATTTAAAGTATGTTTTCTCATGATGTATATATGTGATGATGTTGGATTATGAAGTGTCCTCAAATGATAATGTTGTGACTTGATTAGTAGACTAAAGTGTCTCTTCTTGTTACTTAAAGT
>JAJOOR010028155.1:0-23053 GCA_036250505.1 Solanum acaule | reverse complement strand
TCCGTGGTCAATTAGATAAAAACATTTAAATGAATCTGTCGAAAAGTTTCGAAGTTTAGGAATAAAATAAATTTCTTTAAATTACAAAATTTATTTATATAAATTGTTTATTATTTTACCTCTTCAATTAACACAAATAAGGATGAAGATGTAATTTTATTTGACAAGTTCTTAGATGAAACATTAGGTGATTTTATGATCCTATTTATGAAGTATTTGAACCATCAAGTAGACAAGAACCTTTTGTAAATTTTGTCCATTTTGTTATAGCTTATTTTATTTTCTCTTTTATTAATTTGTTCAGTGGGATACAAAGTATAAAGGAAAAAAATATTTACTTTACTACTAGTGTTAAAAATATAAGAAAATGAATAATTCCCTTTAAATTTTTAAAATAATTTATTTTTCTCTTATGTTTAGTATGTGTTCATACTATGGCTCATTACGTTGGCCTTTACCTAATTTACCCTTCTAACGAATCATTATATTCCGTTTTCAATTAATTAAGTTAGTAAAAAACATTTAAAAAAATCAGTATTACTCTTTACTTTTTATTTATTTCTGTTAGGCAAGAAAAATGGAATATATAGGATGAATAGATAAGAAAAATGTGTCTTTTGCAGAAGAAAATGTCCATTGGGAGTTATGAATTTGAAAACTCATATACATTGAATGTTGAAAATGACTTATAATCTTCTAATAGGTTCAATATTTTTCTATTAAATGTTGAAGATGAATGTTAGTATGCTCCTTAAATTTTACTTTCTTCCTTTATTTATTTTTGTTCATTACATTTAAAAATATGTTTTAAATTTTACTTGTCATTTTAACATATTAAGATTTTTCTTCTTCATATTTTATCCTTTATATTGATTTTTTATAATTCAAATTATTGACCTTTAATCTTATATAGGTTCATTACTAATTGCAATTTTAAGTAGAGGTGTTAAATACGGAAAATGGAAAGGAACCATGATATTTAGAGATATGTAGACACACTAAAAGGGGAAAAAGGAGGGGAAAAAATAGAATTTTTGGTGAAAGAGAGATGTCACATTATTTTTATTATATATATTTTGACAATCATAAAAATTAAAAAATGAACAATTAATTTTTATATTTTTTTCATGTCGTTTCTAAGGATTATTGCAAATTATGACAACAATTACTTAACAATACAACAACTCAATAACTATGACTCAATCACAAATAAATTGAGATTTGTAATATGAATTCTCACCAACCGCATGATTATCAATTAAAATTTACTTTTAGGCCTGCATCATACAAATAAAAACTAGTTTTCTATATTTTCTACCAATATAGAAATCTTGAAATTTTTATACCAAATGAAATTGAAAAAAAGAAGATTTTATGATCCATTAGAAGGGTAAATTGGGCATAGTAATGGCTAGAAAAATGAGATAAACCATAATAAAAAGTGGAATGAAGAGAAATAAAATTGGTGGTGGTGGAAAAGGTGGCAAAACCAATGGCAATACCAAGAGACATAGTGTAACAACAACCATGAAAATATTCTTCAACATTAACCTTTTTTTTTTCTTTCACATCAAATAACTTGACTCATTTCATCTTCAATCTAACTTGTAATAATATTTTTTCCATTTCAAATATGTGTATATAACATTTATGAGATGAAGGTTTTTTGAAGTGAAGTTAATTAAGAAATTTTTTTAAGTAAGGGAGAGAGTGGGCTGGTCAATATTATAGGAGATGTTTAATTTGGGAGATGAAAAGATGATGTCAAATCTAGGACAATTGTAAATACAATGCATGATTATCAAAAGTAGTTTACAGTTAGATTCATTGTACCAAGAGATTTAAAAATGATTTTTCTATTTTGTTAGTATGACCTTGTATTTATTAAATTCACACTTGAATGACTTCCTTATCATAATTTATGTCGCATGGTTTAATTAGACATGAAATTTAAAATTCTTTTTAAAAACTATATTGTGATTTTGAACATGGCGTAACTTTTATATAAAGCCATAAAAACTTGTCATTCAATATAAATTAAGTGAAATTTTATTCAAATATAAAAAAAAGAATCATTTCTTTTAAAATAGACTAGAAAGAAACAAGGTCAGTTAATAGTCTATCAAATTTTCAAGTATCAACTTTAAAATATTTAAATTTTCAAGTATCAACTTCAAAATTTATGATCAAACATGAGATGTTCTGTTTGCCAAACTAATAAAATTTACTTAGTTTAAAAAGTATTTTTCAAAAACGCACTTTTAAACAATAATTAATGTATGACCAAACTTTTAAAAAATATTTCTAAGTATATTTTCTCAAAAGTGTTTTTCAAAAAAGAAATTTTGGGGGAAACTATTTTTTTTAGCTTCTGAAAAACAATGGGTCATTTACACTTTCGCTCTTATTTTATGTTGGTCTTTAGTTTTTGCCTCATAAAAAATTACTTTTTTTGGCTAGACATAAATTTATATTTTCATATCATAATATTTTACAAGTTATGCCTCGGCATGCCTCCAATTTTTACAAAACTTATGCCTCATTTAAAGGCATATTAAAAACCAACTTATTTCAACGATAAAAATTAATGATCAATCCATTTAAAGAGCAAAATATACAATTTTATAAAAATAGCTTCTGCTACTCCCATAAACAATTATTTTCTCTAAAAAACTTTATCAAACACCTTTTTTTAAAAAAAAAAACTAAGCACTTTTTTTTTTAAAAAAAATGAACAAACTTTTGACCTCTCAAAATCTAGCCAAACAAGCTACAAATTAAAATATCTCTCTGACTTATATTTGATGGTGAAAGTTCATTTGATTAAAATTAAACTCGTATCAAGTACCCAAGAAAAAAAGTACACATCAATGGGTACAAGAAAATCTTACCTTGATTACTGATCACAATCATAATAAAATGAAAAGAGAAAAACAAACACATGTTCTTAAACATAAAATATTTAACCAACATTCATAACACGGGTAATGCTAAATAATCAGGAATTTTAAAAAATTATAATATCTTTTTTTTACTTTAAAATAAACTGATCTTTTTTCCATTTTTTAGTTAAAATGTATTAAAGTTAAAAGGATAAAAATATTTTAAAAGGTAAAATAACATAGATAAAATATCATTCTGACCAAATTCTGGCCAAATTTTCTGGCCAAAAGGATTTTTCCTTATAACACAACACACATATGTTCTTAAACATGAAATATTTAACCAACATTTATAACAAAACACACATATATTCTCAAACATAAAATATTTAATCAACATTTATAACAAAACACACATATGTTCTTAAACATTAAATACTCAAACCACCATTTATAACAAATTCTTGATGGTAAATAAAACTTCAAAACATAAAGTTGCAAAGAGCATTTATAACAAATTCTTGATGTTACTCACTACTCCAAGTTTGTAAGTGAATTCCAACAATCAGCTGGCAATTGTTCACGTTTCATCTTTTTGAAGCTTCAACCTTTGATTCAATTAAAATCATGTTAAAAATGACATACATATATTTTTTCAAAAGGAAAATTTTTACTTATGAACGGAATTCATTTTCCTTATAATTATCTTGACATTTAATTACATATTCCTTGCTTCAATAAACAAATAAACATTATTACACCACTAAAATAATGAAAAAGTAAACGGATTCGTCGATCCAAAATATCGAGGGAAAATCGACCATGTCCCTTGGTTTTATTTTTTAGAAATTTCTTTTTCGCGCAAAAATTATAATTATTTTAAAGAAAATCGATGCAATTCCTCGGTTTCTTCTTATTATTTTTTTTACAAAAATCGACAAACTAGATCGGTGATTGAAATGTAAAATTGCAGTTGAAGAATATAAATAAAAATGATGGAAATATTTCATCAAAGAACACGTATGGTCAAGTTGTAGAATTGTTCAAAGTAAAAAAAAAATACATGAGTTTGATTCCAAGTAGCTCTATATTTTATCGTATATTTTAAGAAGAAAAAAAACTGGGCAAAACCAACGATGCACAGTCCATTAGTTTGACGTCGATTTTCCTTAAAAAATCAATTATGTCCATCAATTCCCCTCAAGTGTTATTAAACTTACACTAAAAATTATTTTTCCAAAATGTATTTTTCATAAAAATGACTTCCAATATATCAAACATACTTGGGATTATTTTTTATTTTTTATTTATAATTGCAAAGAAACTCACCGTAACCTTTTGAACTTCATCAATAGCTTGGTTTGTTTCCTTCCTCATTTGATCAAAATTATGGGACAAAATTTTCCTTACTTTCTTTAGGGTTCGAAGAGGAACTTTTCTTCTAGTCCTGTTTTGATAAACCTGTACAACCATTTAGTTCATAATAATTAATATCTTATTAATAGTAATTGTCTAATATGTATTATATTGAGTGAAAATGTGCTATATAAATATACTCAAAAAATATCTTGAACATATATATATGTATATAATTTGTGTTTGAAAGTAAAAGATTTTGCAACAAATATACTTAATGTTTAATTATTAAATGAAATCGACTTGTCCTAATTAAGAGGTGAAGAATAATTAGATTCTCACTTTTGTTGGTAAATTAAAAGCAATGACCCTCTAGGTCATTTTCTCTGTATTGTGATATTTCCGACGTTTAAAGCTTTTCTATAGCGACCGCAAGTCATATATGATTTGTTGGTACTGACAGATCGATCACCTAGTCGTTCGTTTGATTTTTATGTGAGTTTTTGTGATTTGGAGCTTTTGAAACTTGAACGGTGTTGGGTATGTAGTAAGAGTTAATGGGAAATGGAGGGAAGATGAAAGAGGAACTTGAAAAAGTTGGAAACTTGAAAAGTTGAGAAATTGAAAAGTCCTCTTATGCTTTATTGAAAAGACATTTGTCCCTCATCGGTGGTGAAAAGAAAAATAGGAGAGTTTAAATATAGAATCACTCCTATTAATTGCTAAAAGGGTTGGAAAGAGGGACCCCCCTCGAGTCGTCACTCGCTCGGCTTTGGCTTTGGAAAATGATCGATCGAGAGATTAATTTTTGGACAAAGTTTGTTTTAATTATTTATTTAATTTTTCCCATTTTATTTGAATTTCCCGCCGTTGGAAGTGACTGTTTAGAAAGGTTGCAACTTTCAGAAACAGCCATGACCATTGAAAGGTTGCAAACTTTCATGAATGGTTGTGTGGATTCTGAAAGGATTGCAACCTTTCGGAACCAGTTCCTCTTGCCTATAAATACATTGATTCTTCAGACTTATTCCTTACGAATTTTTCTGATTTCTTCTTCTTCTTCTGCACAAAATTTCTTCGTGTATTTTACTGTTGTTGAGTGGTTCGCTGACACCAGAGTTTTGGGTATCAGTACACTGGTGATTGAGATCATTCTATCCTGGGAGGACATATTCCAAATAAAACCTCGGATACTAGAGGGGAATAATTTCCTTAAGGGGACACTGTGCATTCTGTTTTTTCCAGATTGTGGTACGTTTTACAGATTTTAGTTTTGTCAATTAATTTCTGTTCATCTATTCTTACTGGTTTATTAAACTTTGGTTACTTCGTGTTTTTGCAAAATTTATTGAAATCAGTAATTCTTGGTTTTTAAACACAGATTTATAAAAACGGTTGACTTCGGTCAAAACTTCATGTAAACGACCTCACAATGCTATTATGATGGTTCGATTAGCTCTGAAATGTCGAATTTGGTCTAGAAGAACCACTGATTCAGATCCCGAGGCTTCTAGGCTCATTTCGAGCTACCTTGTGGATTTTACCTAAAATAGAGCCTTGGGTGTGGGACCCATATTTTATCGAGACAACCTCCTTGGAAGTTTTGATATCTCCATTGAATCCAAAATATCCAATTTGTGGGGTATTATAGTTCGTTTGTATGCACGAATTTCCGAACCAATCCCAAGCATCCGAGCAAAGTCTGTCGGGACTTTGCTAAATTTGTTGGTGCATTGTGATGGTGTAGCCGCATAAGCGGACCTGGCCCCGCTTAAGCAGCCATGGAACCGCTTTAGTGGAGCTGGCCAACAAGGATTCTTGCCACTTTAACGGGCATGGCACCGTTTTAGTAGAGACCTCGCTAGAGAGCCTAGCCGCTCTAGCGGCAAATGCGCCATTTTAGAGTTCTGGGCTAAGGTTACCAGTTTCGCAGCCCTTCGTAACTCCCTTCATCGCCACTGGTTATATCTATTTTTAAGCCTTATTTTCCCAAAGTATTTTGTGATTTTGAGCTTGGGAGTGTTGTGGGTCAATTGTTAGGCTCGTTATTGCGTGTTTGACCAGCAAGTCTCCCTTCCTTTCCTCTGTTCTTAGATTCAGTGGTTAATTGTTGAGCTTGATCGATGGTGAATGAGCTATTTGGCTCGAATCTAAGGTCGAATTGTGTCCGTTTTTGGGGTACAAGCTCCTTGAGCTGAATGAGACCAATTGACGGAATCAATTTTGAGATTTGTTATGTGAATCCCACAATATCATTTTGAATTCGTTTTTAGTCGTGTCTTCAATTATCGTGAATTGGGTGTCAAAACATTCATATTGATGTTGTGATCGCTTATTTGCTAACATGGCAGCGATTGAAGGCCGTTTGGAAGGGTAAAGATCCGATTTAGTTGACTATGGAGCATGCACGATTGGCTTCGAGATAGGATACGACTTATCGACCTTAGATTGAGCTTGCGTTAGTGTTTACATGTTTTTAGCTAGTTTTGGGAGGGCTCTTAGCTTGTTTCATGTTTAGTTGATAGAAATCTTGCCTTAGCGTAACTTTCTGGTAATTATGCATGTCTACCATATTTGTGATGTTATATCATGCTATGTTGTGACTTTATGCCCTTTTGTATCATTATTCGTGACTTATTCTTGACCTTAGCCTATGCTTAGGCTATTGATTGCCTTAGAGTTGTCTTTTGGAGTTGTTTTGCCTTAGAAATCCTTCGACTAATTTGTTACGGACGGTTCTATCTCCCTATACACTGATGTAGCAGACTTGAGCCTGATAACACAGATCTTTAGCTCGATAACAATTCCTATCTTATTATACTTTCATCTATAACTGTCATATGCTATGGCCCAACGTGTTTCAGTTAAGATTTTGGGCCTTATTGGTTACGTTGGATCGGGCCATGGGTTTCGATATGGAGTGAGTCCTTTGTGATTTTGATGGAGGTTTCATTCTACAGTTGCTCCTGTATTATGATGAACGTGTGATTATTGAATCCTGTGTACTAGCCACAGTGCGAGGATCAGGTGCATTTCTACCCGCCGTAGTTTGAGTTCGGATATGTTTCTAAGTTGGGTTTGAGTCCTAATGTCATGGTACTATTGGGTTCTTCAGGGTGCCTTCGTCGTGGTTCGAGTCTGGGTCGACAGTTTTAGTTTCATAGCTGGGGATATCATTAGCTCTTTTGTGTACTCATCGCGCTTATGGAGGTCCATTTGAATTATTTACCTTTTAATTGCGCACGAGTGTACCTTCTGAGCTTATAGGGATCCAATTAGGTTCTAGATAACTGCTTTACCTTATCTCTCTACTCCTACTAGATTATCGAGGTGTATAGTTAGACTTTCCGATATTGTTTCGTTTATATGACCTCTAGCTATTGTTTATTTCCTCGCTTTTCACTATGTATTTGCTTTCTAAGCTCAGTCGGCCTATGATGCCTATTAGGTACCTGTTGTTTTGGTACTCATGCTACACTCTACATCTGTTTTTTATCCTTGCGCCAGCCGACATCATTGACTTTTATGCAATAGTGGGGACTTCTGGAGATAGAGGGTGAGTTGATGACATCCTAGTTTGGCTCATCTCCATATGTATATAGTTTTTGTCTAGTCTTTTGTATTCAAGACAAGTCTATACTTCTTTAGTTTATTTTGTAGTTTGTACTCATTTTAGCAGCTTTGTACCTTCGTCCACCAGGTCGTGCGATTGAATTTTGTTGTTATTTCTCTATTTTGTTGCTTACTTTTTCGATGTTTTAAGTTTATAGCCCAATATGCTCGTTACTTGTCATTCCGGGATATGTATTGACTTACCTATTGGTGGGCTTTGGTAGATGTCATCATGACTCGATTTTTCGGACCATGACAACAAATTAAAGTTGGAAACTAATATGGAAATCTACTCCTAAATGAATAGTCTAACTAATTTTGAAAAAAAAGTTATAACATAATAAATTATTACATCAAAAAGAAAAATAACTGTTTGAATAATCATACCTTTTTCACCGAAGTAACACTAGTATGCCCTTGTGCTTGAAATGAATTAATTGGTGTAACCTATTATAAACATTTGATGGTAAAGTTACAAAATAATCATTTTTAGGAACAAAATAAAATGGAGAAAAATATTTCATAAGTCTAATCATATTATCTTAAATTCACTACAATGGAAACAGTTATTTCATCCAAATCTATGTGAAACATTAGAAAAATAGAGAGTTTTCTCCAATGCTAGTTAAAAACATAGCTTAAATATTCAAGTTAGTGCTCTATAATCATAATTAAAAGCTTGGACTATTATGAACCTCTTTTAAAATAAAAGAAAATACTAAATTTAAAGTAGAACAACAAAAGAATGACTTCATATGTTGGGAGACTACATAGTAGATATCTTTAAAAACTGAAAGAGAGGTAGGATGTATATAGCTATTTCATACAAGATGATTATAATTATATCTTTCTTTAGTGGTCTATTATCTCTTAGCACCTTTCATAGAATATGTTGAGCCTTGTTAGGATATATCTTCTTCAGAAAATCCTATTTCTCTGAATCATAAGCCTTCACCATGTCCACTTTAAACATGCATCTAAAAGACCCATCTATCATTTGGAGCATTTACTACGTCAGATAAGGCACAAAGGCTCCTTTGCCGAGATCTACTAAATGATCCATCACCTTTTGAAGTCTCTTGGTGAGTACGTTGAAAATCAGCTTGTCAAGAAGAGCGAAACATGATATAGTTCTAAAATCCATGACATAAGAGGGATTTGGTACCTTGGGAGTAAAGGTAAAAATGGTTTAACTCATCATGACAAGAGTCATAGAGATTGTTTCAATGAAATGGATGATAGCAACACCTATTTCCCTTCCAATAACAAGCCATGCCTTTTTGGAAAACAATGCATTAAACCCATCTATCATTTGGAGCATTTACTACGTCAGATAAGGTCTTTGTGCTTTAACATTTGCATGTATAATTGGTAACTCAACATTGCACTCAATAACTTCCTTAAAAAACACCCACAATCGGTTGTTATCCCTCTCATAGTGGAGTAGAGTCTCATAATCATCCATGAGCCTGTCTACTTTTTATATTTACAAAAAAAATAATCAAAAGTTAGAGTCTCCCAACCTCATCTATTTTCACTATAAATTTTTGTGTTTGTATGCTCTCGTCAATATTCACCCTTTCTTAATTTCATCTTATCCTTTGCAATATTTATATTTTCAAATAACTCAAGCAATATTCATTCTCATATGTTCTTGTAGCAGCTCCATAAGTTATTGCATCGCCTTATGTTAGCAAGGTGGTTTAGAAACCTAACAAGTTTAGCTCCTTGTGACCATGGGTTTGATGCATACAAGAGTACTATGGTCAGATATAGGTGGGTTCATGATCACAACATCAAGGTGAGGTTACTTAGTTATCAAAAATAATTTGACAATCGCCCTATCAATCTTGCTATGAACATGACTATTTGCTTACGTAAATAAATCTTTCCACCTTTGTCAAACATTTTTAGACCATCCTAGGAGTCCTCTTATGCTCTATATTTGAAGGGTCGTGCTCCTTAACCACAATTTCCCTACTCCTTTGGCCTATGGCTTCAAAAGTTGTTAGGATCATAATTTTTAGGGCATTCTCATCAAGTGGGTCATAACTATTGTTAGTATCCTCTATAGATACTTTTACTGCTGGCTTGTCTTTTATCTACTTATGTCCTTAAGGTGAGATATGTTGTCTTTGAGTCTCTATCACCTCTCATTATTTTATCCAATTACTTTGACACATCATTGGATTTCTTAATTTGAGATTTCTTTTTCCAAACTTGCTTGGCCATATGATTTTTAGCTTGTACATTTCCTCTACTTGGTCCCTTTGCATAATGTCCCTACATTTGGTGCTTTATAGCTCCTCCTGCTTATTTTTGAGTTTCGAGTTGGCATTGGTCCCCTATTCAGAGGCACTTAGAGTAGAAGGTAGCCTTAATTTATAGTTTATTGCCTTCACAAACATCTTAACATCATTACCTTCTATCTTAAATATACCACATGACTATAAATCTATATTGAAACCATAAATAGGAGGAATTTTTTATGATAAAGTTTTATTAGAGATGTATATCATTAACAAAAAGTAAAATTGATCATCCTATAGGAAACATTGAAAATGACTGAAATTTTTTCTATGAGAGAGTAGATATCTTTAAAAATTGAAAGAGAGATCGAAAATATAGTTATCTCATACATGATAATTGTAATTAGTTGTTTTTTTAGGTATATAAGCTCTTAACACCTTTCATAGAAGATGATTGAGTCTGTAGATGCTTAGGTGTACTTGTTTGTTTGTTGGTATGATACAATTTCAGAGTTTATTACGAAAAATAAATGACTCAATAATCTTACTTTTTTTTTTCATGATAGAGGTTTATTTAGAAACATATAGAATTAACAAAAAAGTAAAATTGATCATGATTCCTATATGAAACATTAAAAACGATTGAAAGCTTTGCTACGGTTGCTCCAAAAAGTCTGCTAAGTAATGGAATAGAGGACGAGAAAGAACCGAATAAATTACCATGATGCATCGCAATAAGTAAAAATCACTTCGCAAAAACTTGAAATCAATAATTGGAAAAGGTTCTTAGATTCTCGTTTTGTATAAAAGATATATGACAAGACTTATGCGGAGAAATCAATGAAAGACAAATATTGCAAGTGAGTGAAGAAATGAGGATAATATAAGGAAGCAATTTGGGTTTTTGAGATTTTTAAGAAAGAAATTTATTGCATTTAACAAAAATTGAAATGTCATATTAAATAAAATTGACCAATCTTAAATTTCTTTCTCCGCGTCAAGATATCTATTGAATTACTATAATCTTTGCATTGATATGACATAATGGGTGATGTAGCCATGAATTTTATTCGAGGTGTTCCATATTTTGATAAGTAAATACCCCTTTTGTCCTAACTTATGTGAGATATTTAGAGTATGTGTGCAATGACCCTGAAGGTCGTTTTTGGATTATTTTTTGAAAAATTATCATTTTACCCCTCTTGATAGTTGTGTCGACTCATGTTTTATCAGTTTTTGAACTTAGATTTGATACCGGATCGTAGAGTTAAGACTTTTGGATGTTTTTAAGTTTTGAAAGCTTTTAAGTTGAAATGGTTAACTTTAGTCAATATTTGGAGTTCCAAGTCTAGGAATGAAATTCTCTCAACTTTTATCAGCTCCGGAACGTGACTTTTGGGTTAGTAGGGCTATTGGCTCAGGTCCTGCGATGTTTAGATGAGTTTTGAAAGAGTTTTTGTGTTTTGAAAGTTGAAAACATATGATAGTTAAATGTAGTTTTTGGTATAGATGTAATGTTGGTTTGGGTCCCAAGGATTTCGATTTGATTTTGAGCTATTAGACGAGATGCAGGAAAAGTTAAGGCTAAAATTTGATTTTAGCTAACATTTGGGTTAGAAAGGTCATTTTTGAGTTTTGATGATTTCACTAAGTCTAAATGGTGATATTTGGTCTAGTTTAAGGTTTGATTCAGTTCCCGAAGCTTTTGGATGAGTTACATGTCCTTATTTAAAAATTTGGAAATTCTTAAGTTAAACTTTGACTTTGATCAACATTGGGTTAGGATGACCTTGTTTGGGTGTTTTAAGTCCAAAATATTATTCCAAGCTAGTAGCATATTTGGTTTGTGTTCGAAATTTTTTGAATGAGCTTTTAGTAAGTTTCTAAAGCTTTTTGGGTGCTTTGCCGCCTGAATCAGTCCCTTTATGGACTTAAACAAGCGTCCCGAAATGGGTTTGCCAAATTTGCTTCTGTGGATGCTGGTTTTCTTCAATCCCAGGCAGTCCCTTTTTACTCGTCGACGTGGAAACTATTCTGTTTTTTCTTTTAGTATATATTGATGAAATTGTAATCATCGGTAATGATATTCAATTCATCATATCAAACCGTTGATTTGGAGATAGAGGTGACGGAGGAAGAGTATCGGGAGTGGTATATTCCCAGAGCCTTGAGATCTTTCTTTTGCTATTCTCCAGCAGCTCTAGGAGTTCCCGTTCTCGCTTTTCTTGATCTTCCAAGCTTAAAGCTCGCCTGCTTTGAGAGAGACACTGTTTCAACAAATTGTGCCAACTAAAAAGTTAGTTATTATTTTTAAAGACAATTATTTCGGAACTTTAGAAAGTTTGATCATGAATTGTAGAACTGATCATTAAGGTTTTGGGTATTTTTGCTAAGTCGAGATTGAACTTTTATCGGGAAATATGAAATAGTTGTTTATCAAGCAGGAATAATATTTGACTGGGCAAACGAGCACTAAGTTGAGTTTCGGTTAATTGAGTAGGTCAGTATCATTATTCAAGACATTTAGAAAAAAATATTGGATCATTTCACTATTGTATGAGGAAGTTAATAAGTGGACAATTTAAACCCTTCACCTCATCTTTATTACTCCCAACACACAAGTAACAAATTAAGGAAGCATGCGAATTCAATCAGAATACAATGTTTAGGAAGCCAGTTGTCTTAAATCAATCAACAATCACTCCAAAAGTTGAGTCTCCCCCGTCCGATTCACTTCCAAAGCCACACAATCTATAATCAAGCAAGTATTCACAATCACTTTCCAGAATCAACAACACCCACTACAATTCCCTTAAAAGGTGAGTCAATCAATACAATACCCAATTCCAAAAATTAAGGTTTGAATTCAAAATTTAATACTTGACAACATTACTCAAGGTTTTAAGAACTCATTAGGGAAAATCATTTCGAAAAATAACTTAAAATCAGTTCACAAACTCACTTTTACTTCATAACTCAAGTTCATGAAGCACCCCCAAATAATCAACCCGAAATCTTGATTTGAACTCATAAATTCAATAATAATAATGGGTAATCGAAGGTTTAGAGTTAAGAAACGTTATCCACCAATTTTATCTTGAAAATCCAACTTGAAATCGCCTCTACCAAATTCTCCAAGCTCCAAAATGAAAATGGGGAAGAAACCCCAAAATTTGGGTTTAAACACTACCAGGGGTCTTACGCGAACGCGAGTTTTAATGAGCTGGACCTCTGTGAACGCAATAGATCTCCTGCGAACGCGGTCGAGACTCCACGAATGCGAGGTCCTCACCCCTCCCATTCACGAACACATCCACAAGCTCTGCGAACACGGAGTGTTGCACCAGAACACAGAAAATCAGCCAACACAAAAATTATCGAAAGGATCTTCGGAATTCGTTCGGAACTCCGTACACACAAACCACATATGTAAATCAATAACAATTAAGTGCAAAGGATCTTATGAACTTACCTACCAATGAGTTGTCTTGGTATGTGTGAAATACAGCCTTGATAAAAAATTAGTTGAAGAATACAACAACAATTTTTAAGTGATTCAAGGAGAATCAGTCTCTGGATTAAGTTATAACTTATAGTTTGGTTCAAATGTTTGTTTACAAAAAATAGCCTTAAAATTGCAGCAGTACTTGAAGTAATTGAAGATGAAACGTTGAGGAAATCCGTCTGTTGTGTTGATGTGAAGTGATGAAGATCGGTGGAAGCCTGCCACGCACAATCGCTAGACAACCACGTGGAGTAATATAAAGGTAGAGCAACAACTTGCAATTACTAAAATACCCTCAAATAATATATAAGCAGACGTGTTGATACCTCAATCATACCCACACTTCTATAATAGTAGAAAGAAAATTAGGAAACTATAGCGTATAAATAGTGTAAAATAAAATTTCGTACATATACGTATACAATTTTTTGAATTCCTAATTGTGGTATAGGGAAAGTTTTTATTACAATGATAAGTTGTTCAAAAATTGCTTGTAATTTATGGTTAGAATTTTAGATTTTCTTGTTAAAATTTATGGCTCTTACGCTACTCTCTTGACAAGGGTGGAGCTAAAGCTTTACATACGGGCTCAACAAAACTTAATAGTTTCCAGTTAAATAATGTGTTTATATTAAAAAATATATATACTATATACAAATTAAAACTCGAGTTAGCTACAAAACAAATAAACTCAAAATTCTAGTATGGTCTCCAACTATCAATAGTAAATCACATTAAAATAAATTATTTTTTAAAAAAAAATAAAAAATTAAAGAGTTCTAGAACAACCTAGTAGTACCTTTTTGACGTTCACACGTGACACAACAACAAGTCAAGTTAATCAAAAATAATTCAACTACTAAAAAACAAACCTAGGAATTATAAGATTTACTTGTAACTTAGCCCCTAAGCTTATTTTTTTTTAACAAAAATATATTATAAAAAACCTCTTCTCCCCCAAAACCTCTAAAGAAGATAAAGATCCATTTCTCATTTTTTGAAAAAAAAAAAAAGAAAGAAGAAAAAATGTGTTTTTTGAAATGTGTTTGTAATGAAGAAAAAAATAAGGTAGGAAGAAAAATAGCATTGGGGGTTTGTCCACATTGTGAAGGAAAAGTTGAAGCAATAGATGTTGAAGGAAGTTTGAAGTTTTGTTTTCTCCCAATTTGTTATAAGTTGAAGAGGAAATATATATGTACTATGTGTTCTAGACATTTGGTTTTATTGTATTCTTGATTATTATGGTGAAAAGTAAAAGTTTTGTCTAATTTTCGGAAAGATTAATGTTTTTTTATATTTATAAATAATTTAACTTCAGATTTTTAATTTTTGTAGTCATAGTAGTATCGAGTTCATTTGAATTCACTATTTTAATAGAGAGCATAAATTTATATGTAAAAATATACTAAAATTGCAATGAGTAATTTAGATTTTTAATTTTTGTAGCCATAATAGTATCGAGGCCATTTGAATTCAGTATTTTAATGAAGAGCATAAATTTATATATAAAAATATAGTAAAATTGCAATGAGTAATTCAAATTTTTAATTTTTTTAGCCATCGAATTCACTTGAATTCAGTATTTTAATGGAGAGCATAAATTTATATATAAAAATATACTAAAATTGCAATGAGTAATTAAATAGATTCAATGCTAAGAACCTAAAAAATTAAATTTTAAATTTGTCTCTACTCTTTCACCATTTCATTTATTGCAAATTAAAAACGAAAAAGAAGAAGAAGAACCTTTCGATAAATTTTACACTCAATCAAATATCGTGACCGTCACATATACAGCTTGACGGACAAGTAGTAATTGCTTGGTTTGTTCTACATTACGCTATTCTAGTTTTTTTCACAATTAAATTTTGTTTCATCTCTTTATCAGATTTTGATATTTATATTTATTTTTATTTGATCACTTTTAATAAATTCTTTCATGTTAATCCGACAAAAATAGCTTTATTGTGATACAAGAAGTTAGACTACATTTCCAAAACCTATTGCTGCATTTTTTAGGTGCTAATGATGTTTTAGGGAATCTATATCATTGTGATACAAGAAGTTAGACTACATTTCTAAAACATATACCATCAAAGTTTGTGAAAAAGATTTATCTATATCATTCATTAATAGTTTGGTTTATCTATGTCATTTTCGTTTGGAAAATGTTTATCCATGTCATTATTTGTTAACTAAATGACATAGCCGAGCCTCAACTTTTAACAGATGACATAGATAAACCTTTTTTCAAAGTTTGACAACACATTTGAACATTTTTCCTTTTAGAAAATGATTTAACTAATGACGTGATCGAATTATAATGACCACATGTTAAAAATGATTTTGCAAAACTGAAACTATTTTCAGTTAACAAATAATGACATGGATAAGCCTTTTCTCAAATAGAAATAACACAGATGAGTCAAACTTTTAATAGATGATACAAATAAACTTTTTCTCAAAATTTAATGACATATTTAATCATTTTCATTTCGTTTATTATATCATTTCTGTTGTCTTATTGTATGTGGGTTTTTCCATTTTTTACTTCTTTTTAAGCAGTTGTCTTGTCATTGCCATTAATGTTGATTACAAGAGAGGAAGGAGGACTTTACATTGCCTTCCTAATGAGATTTGCATAATATATGAGCACAAAAGGAGGCATTGTTACATTGCCTTCCTAATGAGATTTGCATAATATATGAGCACAAAAGGAGGCACAAACAATGCCAAACACATAGAAGCACCTCAAGGAGGCTAAAAAAAAAGGGAAAATGTACAAGTACCTTCTTAAACTATGATCAAAATTCCAGAGACACACTTTAATTAAATCAACGTCCTATTACCCACGCTGAACCTATTTTTTTATAAATTTGTACACCTTTTTGGCTTACATGACATCCAAATATCTTTTACGCGCCTAAATTGCGTGGAGTCACGGAGTGTGCTACGTAAGACAAACGGTGTACAAAATTACAAAAAAAAACAAGTTCAGGGGGATAATATGACCATAGTTTAGTTAAGGTGTGTCTGTGAGATTTCGGTCATAGTCAAGGGAATACTTATGCTTTATTCCAAAAAAAAAAAATGATACTCGATTTTCTTTTTTCGACTCTGAAGGAGGGAAATTGCCATTTTTTAACGACATAACATTAAGCATTAATAACATTATGAATGGCTATGATTGCCTTTACACAATCAAAAAGGTAAAAGAAACAAATTAAGTGCCTGCCTTAACAACGGTTATTTATATTATGAGTAAAGTTGATGGAGAGACATATAGTTTACTAATTACAATTCGTAACTACATGTTATAGGGAGGAGAGTGGCGAGCGAGAGGGCAGAGAGTGGGAGAGAGGTGAATTGTATATATGTATATCGGTTAGATAATTGTATATTATACATATGTATTTGTATATTTTGGCGAGAGAGATTGGGAGAGGGAAGAGAGAGGCGAGCGAGATTGAGAGAGGGATAAGAGAGGCGGGCAATATTGGGAGAGGGAGGAGAGAGGCGAGCGAGAGAGGACAATAATTTGTATAATTCACATCTCGTTTGTATAATTCGCACGTACGTTTGTATAATTCACGTATTTTTGTATAATTGAGTAATATAAAGTCTGAAATTATACAAATATAATAAAACTCTAAACAACGAATTGATACAAACATAAACGTATGAACTTTAAACAATTAAACAAAATATATAATACAAATTACATTATATAAATTATATTATACAAAATCCAAAAACTACACGTTTATACAAACTTTAAAAAGTTATACACAAAAAGATTGAATGTATATGCTGACAAAACTGAAAAACCAAAGGAAATCATCGTCATATACAAATACAAACAATTGTATACAAATACAAATCAAACAAAGAATTGTTAGCTGCGAATTATACAAACGTGATGAATTATACATATACAAACGTGGGTAATTATACAAACTCTAAGTCAGCCCACCCAATTAATGTATAATGTTAGTCGCTTGTGGTAATTATAACAAACTATAGCTATGATGAGTAATTATATAGTATAAGTTTGCTTAACCGCATAATTTTCCCTTAAATTAATTTAACAAACGAAGCTTTACTTAGATAGGGCTTCAAGTGATCTATTTTTTTCCCTTAGTGATTGGAAAGGATCTTAAACTAAGAAATAGACCCTAGAAGCTAAAAAAGGTTATCTTGGACAATTGCAATAATTGGGTTCATTTTGATAATACTTTTGGGGTAATACTAAAAGTACTTCATATGCTAAGAAGGATGTTATATAAGGTATTCGAATCACGCTATTGTCTAATGCTGAGATTTGAAGTTAAGCAAGTTATGATATAAAAGTTGGCAAAATTATCATAAATTATTTTTATAAAATCCTCTGAACATTGGGTCAAATGTCTCAAAACTTATATCCCAATCTATAAAGATTCAGAGGTCCCACGATATATTAAATCAAAGATATATGAATCTAATTTTCAACATATTAAGTCATTTTATTGTACAACTTCATAATAAAGAGATATTCATAGTTTTGTGAGACTACAGACACCTATGAGCCCTATATGGCGATGGTCGAGAGAAATCTCATCTTCTCCAATTTAAATATTTTTCAACCTAAACCCAGAGAGACCAGAGAGAAAAATCCCAAACTCTCCATATATCATAGAGTTCTTAGATTCAATGCTTAATGAAAGTTGTTGTTCGAGTGTGCACTATTGTATAATCAGTTTAGAGTTGGATTACTGTTTTCATTCACATGTTAGTTAATTAGTTAGTTGAGTGTATGAGCTAGCAATATGGTTAGTTGAGGTTGTTAGTCAAGTCATTTTGGTGTGATCCTTGTAGATTCTTCTAGATTAATTCTCCCATCTATAAAGCCTTGTATCTTCATTATTTTGTAACTGATTTTCAATACATGAAATAAAATTTCTCCCTATTTTCTGACTCTGTTCCTTCTCGTTCATCCATGGCAGAAGGATCATTGAATTTCTAGTTTTTTCACAGTTGAGTTTCTAGTTTTTCACATGGTATCAAAGCACTCGATGCTGGCTGTCTAAGAGAAGATTGCAGATTAGACCAGCTTCCTTGTGTGATTGTTATTTCAGCAATGGCAATTCAAAAAATCGATCAGAATGATCCTTTGTACATTGAACCATCAGATACTTTAGGTGCTATGTTAATTCCCATAAAATTGACAAAATTTGAGAACTATGGGATCTAGAGCAGGTGAATGATGATTGCATTGTTGGGTTTGAGAAAATATGGCTTTGTTACAGGTGCGTGTACTAGAGCTTTGTATAGAGATGAACTTCATGAACAGTGGGAACTTGTAATGCAATTGTGCTATCGTGGCTAATGAATACAATCAGTGAGGATTTACTTAGTGGGATTGTATATGCCACAACTGCTTTTTCAGTTTGGGCAGATCTGAAAGAGAGGTATGACAAAGTAAATCATCTGAGGATCTATCAGATATATAGGGAGATTACAACATTGACACAGGGCACTGACTTTGTATCACACTATTTCGTGATTGAAGACACGGTGGAGTGAATATGATACAGTGATCCCAAATCCATGTTGTGCCTGCCCTCAGTCAAATGAGTATGTTGAACATCTGCAACAGTTGAGATTGATCCAATTTTTAAGTGACTTAAATGAGTCATATGCTTAGGCTCGAAGGCAGATCTTATTGAAGGGAGTTACTCCGTCCTTAAACCAAGCTTATGCTATGATTATAGAAGATGAGATCCAGCACACAAACTACATAGCCAGTGTGGTTGAGAAACCAGATCAAGTTGCTATGAATGTGCATAAAAATCAAGAAATAGAGTACTACGAAGGGAAGAAATGTGACTTCTGTCACTACACTGGTCATACCAAGGACAACTGTTACAAATTAATAGGCTATCCGAATGGTTGGAAACAAAGAAGAAAGTCAGGTGACACTTTTAGAAACACATCAGGTGCTCCTCACAACGGGAGGCAATTTCCAGCAAGTTCCTCACACTATGGAGGTCAACACTCAGCAAATAATGCAGCTTATGACCACTTTGAGGAAGCTTCATCCAGTCAGGGCAGCAATTCAACCAGTCAGGGTAGCAGGGATTTTATACCAAAGGGAAATGCATTAACAGATCAGGAGTATAGACAGATATTGGAATTGCTTAACAAAGATGCAAAAGAGTCAAAGCAAATCAACATGGAAGGTATGGCTAATTACTTAGTGGCAAATAATTTTGCACAGGATTGGATAGTGGATACTAGTGCATCTCATCATATTACAGCAAACAAACATTTATTCACAAGAAGTCACAGTCTAACTAAGTCACAACAGAACCAAGTCCATTTACCTACAGAAGCCCAGGTGGACATTAGTGATATTGGTGAAGTACCTATGTTTACCAAAGAGAGTATTAAAAATGTTCTGCATGTACCAGACTTCAAGTTCAGCCGCTTGTCAGTTTCCAAGATCACTAAAGAACTATCATGTTTTGTATCCTTTTACCCTGGCTTTTGTGTGTTTCAGGAGCTTTCCAGTGGCAGGGAGAAGGGGATTGGTAGAGAAGAAGGAGGGTTATACTATTTCAAAAGGGAAGCTACATCAAATCATAGGCAAATGGTAACATGTAATCAACACCTAGTTCCTGCCCCTGCAGGAGCAATGGCACAGGATGCCACTTTATGGCATAAAAGGCTTGGACATCCTTCTTCTCAAGTTTTAAGACTGTTAAAGTTAGTTCAGAATAATAATGATGGTAGTAGTACAAATTGTTCAGTCTGTCCATTAGCCAAAACATACCAGACTTATTTTTCCTATTAGTAATTCTAGAGCCTCTATGAGATTTGATGTTGTCCACATGGACCTTTGGGGCCCTTATAAGGTTCCTACTATAGATAGAAAGCATTATTTTTTAACAATTGTGGATGATTACAGTAGGTTTGTATGGATCTATTTGTTGCAATTGAAATCTGAAACTATTGTTGCTATCAAAAACTTTCTTCAAATGGTGAAGACTCAATTTACTGTTCATGTGAAGATTGTAAGATCTGATAATGGTACTGAATTCTTTAATTCCCAATGCATTACTATATTCCATGATCTAGGTATTATGCACCAAAGTAATTGTCCCTACACACCACAACAAAATGGTGTGGTGGAAAGAAAACACAGGCATATTATGAATATAGCTAGAGCTATCAGGTTTTAGTCACATTTGCCTATTAGATATTGGGGGTTTTGTATCAAGGCTGCAGTGTATCTGATAAACAGATTACCCTCATCAGTGATAGGAAATAAGAGCCCATATGAGTTGTTGCATTCAAAATAGCCATCTTTATCACACCTGAGGGTTATCGGATGTCTTGGTTATGCCTTGGTATTACTAAGAGGAGACAAGTTTGCAGAAAAGGTTGTTCCTGCTATCCTTATAGGTTACTCAGAGCTTCAAAAAGGCTATATAATGTTGGACATCAAGTCAAATAAAATATCCATAAGTAGAGATGTGAAATTTCATAAGGATGTTTTTCCACTTGCTTAAATTTTGCCTAACTTTGCCAGTTAACTCTCCATTAGCCTTTGTTGATCAACCTGATGACATTTGTGTTGAAGAAAATGTGGTTCCGTGTGATGCAGTCCCTATTATTGTTAATAATGACCAGGAAGAAGATGTACAGTTACTTGCAGTTCCTCCTCAGCCTGTGGCACTATCACCAGCAGCCCCCCTCTCAGAAAGACTTCAAGAACCATTGGAGAACCTTCTTGGATGCTGGACTACACCATTCTCCACAAAGAAGCACAATACTAGACATTTTTTGGCCAACTATCTGAGTTATGACAATGCAACTCCTTGCAATAGGAGTTACTTGAGCAAGTTCTATGTTCCTGCTGAGGAACCAAAACACTACAGACAGGCTGCAAAGGATGAGAGATGGATCCAAGCAATGCAGCAGGAAATCCAAGCTCTTGAAGTTACAAAACTTGGCTAGTTATTGACTTACCAAAGGGGATGAATACTGTTGGTTCAAAATGGGTGTATAAAGTCAAATATAAGGCCAATGGTGAGGTGGAGCGATTTAAAGCCAGACTGGTGGCAAAAGGATATAGTCAGCAAGAAGGGTTGGATTACCATGACATATTCTCACCAGTTGCCAAGATGGTGACTGTAAGGTGTGTGATTGCATTGGCTGTATCTAAAGGATGGAACTTGTATCAAATAGATGTCTATAATGCCTTCCTTCAAGGTGATCTAGATGAAGAGGTGTACATGGAAATGCCTGAAGGTTTTAGACAACCAGGAGAAACTAAAGTGTGCAAATTACTTAAGTCATTATATGGTCTTAAACAAGCTTCTAGGCAATGGAACTTGAGGCTCACAAGTGCTCTATTGGCCAACTACACTACAAGAAAGAAGGCATTTGCCAACAATTTTCTTTGTTGCCAAGTATTGGATGTTGTTGCCAAAAATGCTTTTCGCAACAATAAATAAGTTGTTGCATTAAACTCCGATGCGAAAAGTTTACGCAACAAAAAGTAATGTTGTTGCCAAAAGCTAAGTTAACGCAATAATATTTTTTGTTGTCATAGATAATATTTTGTTGTTAAAAAGGGATCTAATTTTGAAATATGAAAACATTTAGCAACAACATTTTTTGTTGTCATATATATATATGGGAGACCAAGTACCTATATGGTTTAGCAACAAAATATTTTTTATTTGTTGATAATAACATAATTCATTTATCTCATTGAATCTTACTGAGAAAACCACAATTATTGAATGTATATAAACAAATAAATTATATACATGTAAAGGTTAATACAAAAAATTTCCTACTTTCAAGTCAACTTAAACTTCATCAATATGTTTTTTCTTACAAAAAAGAACAAAACATCATATCTATTATCACTAATTCTAATCCAATAACTTAGTGACTAGAAAAAAAATTTCATCCAACTGTTTGTGCATTGTTGTATCAAGGGTCGGTAATGTTGATTTTCACGCATTTGTCTTACAAAACAAGACAAGTATAATTAGTTGATTACACTTTGTTGAAAGAAAACTAAAAAATACGTGTCTATGTGATATAGAAATACATATTGAAGGCCATTTTTTACTTTTAAGAAATGGACAGAAATCAACTCAATAGAAAACTATTATGAATAAAAACAATTAGCTTTTTAGTAAGCGTCTTTTAATTTCTGAAAAAGAACCCTCAAAGGAGGAAAACACAGACATCCCCTTCTAAAAAAATCAAACAAAGAACACATTGACAACTTTATTGATACAAATATATTAATAATATTTAATTTTAAGTGGCTATGTACCAAGAATTACTAGTTACATTGGTTAGTATCATAGGACATCTATATTAGTGGTGGGGCTTCTTAAATTATTCAATCTTGTTAATTAATAGCATAATTAATATTTATGGCAATA
>JAJOOR010028154.1:0-15457 GCA_036250505.1 Solanum acaule | reverse complement strand
GTAAAGTGGATAGCATTGTGATTTAAAGTATGATTTCTCATGATGTATATATGTGATGATGTTGGATTATGAAGTGTCCTCAAATGATAATGTTGTGACTTGATTAGTAGACTAAAGTGTCTCTTCTTGTTACTTAAAGTCTTGAATGCATGAGTGTGTGAAGTGGGCTAGAACTAAGACATGGTGCCCTTTCTATAAATGCTAAAAGAGGAATTCTAGGCCAAGACTTGAATCGGCAAAACTAAGAAATGGTGCTCTTTTCATAAGTCTAGCTTTCCTAAGTAAATGTATAACCTTGAGGGATGGTCCTTAGGGCGATGTTCCCTTCTTGACTGGAAAGATAGACTTAAAGATGTATGGAGCCGGAACGGCATGAGAATCCTTCTCTAAGAAAGTTAAATGAGCTACCTTATGAACCTTGATTGGCTATGACTAAGAAATGGGGCCTTTTTTGCGAAGAGGTACTATAAGTTGGTTGAACTAGAAAAGGAACCCTCTCTAGTACATATGTGATTGAATATTCTATGGGAAACAAGGCAAGCACCGAGTGGATGTGGTTAGGAAGGTGGCCTAGTTGAGTATGAGAGTAGGCACAATGAACTTCCATCGACATCCCCCAAACCATATACCTACATGGGTTGCTTACTAGTTCTACCCTTGGCAAGTAGAACAACCTCCATGGAGTAGGATAGACTCTGGATTCCATGCCTAGCTAGTATGGTCTATGTCAGTTATGCCTATTCCCATCATGTGGGATGTGCACTACTTTTATTGGATAGGTCTACAACGTGTAGGTAGTAGTATGGGATCCTATCTTCACATGGCATGAGTAGGCTTTGAAGATACTAAACTGAGTTTCCTAAGTCTAACGACTATTATGTGAAAGTCCCCTTATGTGCTTGAAGGTCTCCTAAATGGTTTCTTAAATAATGTTGGTCTAGTGATGTTATGTTGTAAAGGAAATGTCCTTATCTAAGGTAATCTTGAGGAACACTTAAGTGTGCTTGAAGAGGTTGTATGGGCGGTCACTTCCTGTCTCACTCAAACGTGTCTTAAGGTTATATTTGGTAGAGGTCCTATGGTAATGAAATGGCATGTATTCTTCTAAAGTTAAGCATGGGTTGGATATGGCCTTATATGTGAATTGTGACTTGTATTATATCTCTTATACTTGTGAAGTGAAGGTTTTATACATTCCTTGTAAATGTCCGTCGTGTATGTTTTTGCATGGTCTCCATACTTAGTACTTAATTGTGCTAACCCCTTTCTTCCCCTTTTTGACTAAAGTGTAGGGATTGGAAACGTTGGTGTTCTATGGTTGGTGGATAGGTTCCTAAGGTGCTTAAAGATGAAGACTTGGTGAGTCCTCATAGATTCGAGGACAACACCCAATATGTTCCTTTATGTCTTTTTAGTATTGGTTAAGTTGTGTATGGGATTAGTCCCGAATTTTGTACTCTAAAAATTTAGATGGTTTTGAGACATCATGTATAAAGTCTAGAAAGTCTTTCGCTTACTATTTTTAATGAAATGTCTTCTTTGTAAGGAAATATTTTAAATTCTTAGTGATTTTCATGATCTATGCGATGAATGAATACGAAGGCTTGTGTGAGACCTCCGAGAGGTCGAATACGCATGTAACGGTTAGGGGGTGCTCTTGGGTCGTGACAACATCAGGTATGCCAACTTGAACTTCAGGTTTGGTATTCGTTCAGGCCTCATTGGCGAGCATAAGCTCCTTTGGCAATTCACTGAACTCATTCACTGACATAAGTCACAGATCGCCGAGTGTCCCTGAAATAAAAAGGCCAAAAGTTTTTTATAATTTTAAAATGCAAACTTTGATCTTGTCATGACCCAAGGTAGTCCTTAGGCGTAACATGCGTATAAGAGCCCGAGAGGCCCCATAAAAGACACTTAGCATTCATCATAAAAGATAATAGAATATAAGAGATTTAAACGACAATTTCAAATTTACAAAGTTTTGTAGGGAAAAGCAGAAGTCTAAATATCGTCTCAAAGCCATTTAGTAAATATGATTAATTATAGTATAGCCCGTAAATCATGTTCCAAAATAGAAGGTAAATAAAAAAGGGAAACGAAACTTAGTCCTCGGATGATGAAGAATCACCAATCTTCAAGCTTCTATATGAGATCCATAGGCACGGAAGTACGAATCTATAAGGTTGGTCCCTATATTTGGGGAAATGTAGGCAATAGTATGTAATAGTAAAAATATGTACCAAGTATGATAGCCATGCATAAAAGATTTGAAAACAATGCTTAAAGAGGGATATCTTCATGAGATGCAATGACCAAGCTAAAAAAGGATATAAAAAGGGTTAGAACACATAAGTCATAAAACATGGTCAATGCAAATAGAGATCATCCTAAAACACATGTGAGATACTTCTTGATGTAACCTTATTTCATTATTATGGTAGATCTACCTTTAACTGACAAATAAGATCATGTGAGCTATCAACACGGAATTTAGTTTCTGCCCCACACCGAAAAATGGGTGTCCTACTTCAGACGGTAAAACCATGAACTTATAGCTTCTGTGGATCCACTAACTAATGTCTATCTAAGAAAATTATCCTATGAGGGAACATAGGTATGGGATAAAGATATTGCTTCTAAAAATCCAGCCTCTACTAATGAGATAGGTTCCATCTCAATATCCTCTCGGTGCTAAGAGCAAATCCCACGGAATAGTCATTTTCTTGACTTTTCTTTATCATCCATGGAAGGCCACGTCATGTTGCCAATTCAAACTAAGTCATATATTATCCATAGAAAGGTGTAATTTAGTAACTAATCCAAGCTAGGTTTCATTGGAATAGCTCCTTATCTTTTGATTCACTTTAGGTGAGAAGACCTTTCAACCTTAGAATCCTTTATTTTAGAACACCTTTCACATTCTTACATGAGGTAGTTATGTGAGCAAATCTTTCACAACAATTAACAACAAAAACAACATATATGCTTTTACTCTCAAGCAATCTATATCATAGCTCATCAATTCCATAATAACATGCATAATTCCATACTTTACCTTTCATAGTTCAAAACCCATTTTCAATCATCAATATTTAGAAAACATGGGTTAAGCATGGGATCATGGGGATTCATCTTAAAATCATGAGATTATATTAATTCATGCATAAAAGTTCATATATAAATTAAGTAAATCAACGTTCAAAGGAACCCATGACATGGAATAAAACCCTAACTCAATTGGGGAATTCTAACTTTGTAAATTGTAGAATTTGAGAACTCCAAGGAGGAAAGGCCTCCATGGATGAAAGTTATCATACCTCAATTCCAAAAGCCTGGCTTCATTGGTGGAAGTAGAGGCTTGACATGAAAACCCTAGCTTTCTTCTGTGTCTAGACAGAGAAATATTTTGGAGAGGAAGACTTCTTCTTTTAAGAATATAGAGAATAACCCACCCACGGAACGTGGTTATATTGACGGGTCGTGGGTCCCGACTGTGGGTCTCAACTTTTGACCCTAGAATTTCTCTAAGTCTGGGACTCACCTACAAAACTATTTACGACTCGTGCATTGACTGGCAGACCATCCTAGTGAACCGTTGAAAAAGTACTAAAACTTTGACGCTTTGACATTAGGAAAATTGAATTCATAAGAAACCTTGCAAATTCACCTTAAAA
Source organism: Solanum acaule (assembly GCA_036250505.1). Classification (NCBI taxonomy): domain Eukaryota; kingdom Viridiplantae; phylum Streptophyta; class Magnoliopsida; order Solanales; family Solanaceae; genus Solanum; species Solanum acaule. Next base: position 11,780 of record JAJOOR010028154.1, on the reverse strand, counting down.
TCGTATATGGCTCACATAGCAAGGACTAAGCTTCTCTTGCTTCCCAAATCTCATCACACCCTTCATGGGTGAAATTTTCAGGTAGACCCAATCATTTACCACAAACTCAAGATCTCTTCTCCTCACATCAGCATAGGACTTTTGTCAACATTGAGCCGTTTTAAATCATTCTCTAATAAGCCGAACTTTCTCCATAGCCTCATGCACCAATTCGGGACCTATCAAAGCAACATCACCCAATTCAAACCACCCTATAGGAGATCTACACCTCCTACCAGATAGAGCCTCAAATGGAGCCATGCCAGTACTTCAGTGATAGATATTGTTATAGGCAAACTCAATCAAAGGCAAAGGATCATCCCAACTACCCTTGAAGTCAATTACACATGCTCTCAACATATCAACCAAAGTTTTAACCATACGCTCTACTTTCCCATTGGTTTGTTGATGATAGGTTCTAATCTTAACACGAGTACCAAGACCCTTTTGGAAAGATTTCCAAAACTGAGAAGTGAATTAGGCATCACGATCAGAGATAATGGATAAGGGAACTCCATGCAACCTCACAATTTCCTTCAACTACAATTTAACATAGTCCTCCGCCGAATAAGAAACCTTAAGGGGAATAAAATGAGCCGATTTTGTCATTTGATCTACAATAACCCAAATTGAGTCATGTTGTTGTTGGATGCGTGGCATCCCCACAATGAAGTCCATGTTCAAATCTTCCCACTTCCAAGTAGGGATACTAATGTCTTGGGATAAATTTCCCGGCTTTTGATGCTCAACTTTCACTTGTTGACAATTAGGACATTTAGCCACGAATTCCTCAATATTTTTTTTCATCCCGTTCCACCAATAGATCCTACACAAGGCACGATACATCTTTGTGTCGTCCAGGTTGATGGAATACCAAGAACTTTGGGCTTCACACATGATTTTCTCCGTCAGGTCATCTACATTAGGAACACACAAACGACCTTGATATTTAAGTACCCCATCTTCCCCTTGGGAGAAAGCCTCCATAGACATTTTAAGCACCGCTTCCTTCAATTTAACCAAAGTCAGATCAAGACGTTTTTTGGCTTCCACCTCAGTCACAAAAGATGATTCTGAACCATAGTGAACCGTAACACCACCCTTGGTAGAGTCAACTAATCGAACACCTTATCGGTCTAATATATGAACCTCACAAACTAACTACTTCTTATTGTCCTGAATATGGGCAACTCTGCCCATTGATAATCGACTAAAAGCACCCTCCACTACATATGCCTTACTGGGGTTATAGAAAACACTCTTGTCATAATCTTTCAATAATCAAGCCATCTCCTTTGGCGAAGATTTAGATCCTTTTGGTTAAACACATATTGTAAACTCTTGTGGTCAGTAAAGACATCTACATGAACATCATACAAATAATGCCTCCAAATCTTTAAGGCAAAAACAACCACCCCTAATTCAAGGTTATGGGTAGGATAAATTTTTTCATGAATCTTAAATTGCCTTCAAGAATAGGCAATGAATTTCCCATTTTGCATATAAGGACACATCCTAACCCAATTCTTCAGGCATCACAATAACCAACAAGAAACATTATTCCCTTCTAGTAATGTCAACACCAGAGCGGAAGTCAATCTATCTTTCAATTCTTGAAAACTCGTTCCACACACTTCAGACAATGTGAACTTCACCTTCTTTTGAGTAAATTCCATCAATGGAGAAGCAATCGAATAGAACCCTTCAACAAACATTCTATAGTAATCAGCTAAACCCAAGAAACTTCTAAATATCTAAAGGGGATAGAGTTCTTAGGATCTACGTCAATACCCTTAACCGCATCCGTCTTCTTAGGATCTACGTCAATACCCTTACCAGAAATAATATGCCAAGGAAAAGAAACAAACCTTAACCAAAACTCACATTAACTAAACTTTGAAAAGAGTTGTTTGTCCTTGAGGACTTGCAACACAATCCTTAAATGACTGGTATGCTCGTCTTCACTCCTTGAAGAGATAAGTCTATCATCAATAAATACGATCACAAACATATGAAGGTATTTTCTAAACACCTATTCATCAAATCCATAAATGCTGTCGGAGCATTAGTCAAGCCAAATGACATTACTAAACTCATAATGACCATACCGAGTTCAAAAAGCTATCTTTGAAATTTCATATTCCTTCACCTCAATTGATGATAACCCAACCGAAAGTAAAACATAGAAAGTAACTTGCTCCTTGAAGGTTGTCAAACTAATACACCCAAATTACACCTCCCTAAAGAAGTATAAGTGACCATTATCAAGTAAAGAACCCAACTTGTAGGTTGGGGTCGATCCCACGAGGAATATGGTTCAGACTTAAAACTTATCTCATAATTATCTCTGTTTAGTCAAACTATTTTTGAGAAAAGTAAATAAGGGGGATGTTGTAAATATGAAACAGATTGTTGATTTGAATGATTAAGTAATATGTAAACAAGATTCACAATTTGAGTTATCAATATAAGATGGAAGCTAGGGTATATGTGTTCCCCACAAGCTCTTAACACATTAATCCTAATACTAGTAATCCTATCCTAGTGATTGACATGCAAGGCCGATAAGTTATGTATCCCTACGTTATTGGTAATCTTAGTAGGAACTTTAACTCGCGACTTGGTAAATCTACGAATGTGTGTTTCACTAACCCTTACCTTCACCCCAAATTAGTCATTGTGTCAATTTAGTTGGGTTTTCACCCTCCCTTCAATTTATTAAAGTCAGACTATTAGATAGCAGCAAATCCTTAACTAAATCATTGTTGTTTAATCAACTTCTCATTCATTACCCCCTTGGTAAGGAAAGTAGGAATGAGGCGAGTTCTAACGTTGGCCACTGTTAAAAAGCATTCTAAACAAAATGATTAACAATACATGCATAAACATTATTCAAGAATTACTTAGTTATTATCCATACATTGTTAATTGCTCGTGGTTCCCACAACCCTAGTTGTGGATTTAGCTACTCATGCTTGAGAGTTCACAATTCACAGTTAGGTTAAAATAAATCATGAACACTCTCTGATCTCATCTACGGATGTGCAAGACGGGTCGTCACTCGACCTATGGTTCGTCATTGGCTTTCGTAGTTCCACACTTGGTCAGATTTCCCTAAATTTCACCTACACTGCACCACCTACGGGCCGTCGTTGGACCTACGATTTGTCATTAGCCTCGTCAGTAGTTGTTGCTGCTGTTTTCAATCCATCTTAAATCGAATACTACAGAACCAATTTCCTTCAAAATATTTCACAAAAACATTACATCTAATAACAAAATAGCTTAATACACACACAAACTCTAAGTGAAATGCATCAAAAACATCGTAAACTCACGGTATATCAACACCCTCAACTTAAACTTGTTGATTCTCCTCAAGCGACACACTAAACTCTAAACGACACTTATGTACAAGCAAACATACAATCTCAGGAAATCATATGGCTTTCTCAATCAATTCCATCTATTAGTGCAAATCTTTTCATCTAGACTCAACAAGCTAACTCGTGTGGATCAAGACATGACATACACAAACCAATAGACATCACAACAACACTTTTCAACAATCACCAAGGTTCCAACTCTCCAACAATGTAACTAGTGCCCTCACTTCAAAAAGATCCTTTTTCACACCATAGATCTGATTTTTAAATTTAAGGATTCAGTCAACACTCATGCTCAGAAGTGAATTCAAATACAATAAGTGCACAATACCATAGGCTTGCCCTTATTATCACTGCACAGACTATCCAAACTACTCACTAGGGTCACTGTATGACTTTCTTAGCTTGTAACTTAGGCTCAGGGTTAGGTAGGGTACATTTGAGTACTTTTACTAACTTTTTAGGGAATGTGAGTTTGGTGTATTAAAAGAACTGGTATTCGTTAGGCTCAAACATTTGGATCGAATGGAGCATTAATTTGTTTGGTTGGATCTTTTTAGGCTTAAGTGGACTTGTTAGAACAAGGGCCTGTGATCATTTCCGAATTCCTAGCCTAGATTATCTTCACTGGACCAATGATGCAAGTTCAAGATTTGCACATACGGTATAAATATAAAAAATCTACTCACACATACTTGGCACACTGTTTCATTACCGGATTATTGAGTTACCTAGTTCAAGTTTTATTTTAAGTCATGCTATTATACCGCTTCCATATATGTCACTTGAAGATCCAACACATTCAACTAATTAACTTATAGATCTAGCACATTTTAAAATTTTGGAAAGGTATCAATTTCATGCTCTTATGCCATCATGCTTTCATTCTTCTACTTACTTCTATACATAAAATCCTAAACATGCCGGTTCAACATAAAGTAAATCAGTCCCTTGGGGGAAAAGAACACAGGCAAGAAAACCCCAAGAGATGATTATGCGTTGGGTTACTTAGACTTCACCCTATCACTCACAACCCATTTACCCCACCCCTAACAAAATATGGTGCAATTGCCCTCAATGCACAAAAAATTGAAAAGTAAAGCATAGGGTGAAGCAAACCCGTGGCGCATATGCACCGAATATCCATCAAGAGGCGGGTGGGTTTGGTTTCCCAAAACTCGCTGGATCAGTAACTGGGACACCATCAGTAGCGCCCTCATCATCAACAGAAACACCCTCAGTAGCGCTCCTCAAGCTAGATGCACTAGCAAACTCTATCTCACGGGCTCTCCTCAAGCGCATCTCCTCGTCAATGAAAGATTGTCACTTGGCAGCCTCAATATCCTATCTTTCTCTCTTCTTAGCTCGGCGGGCCTCCTCAGCATTGGAAGTATGCACAGAAGAACGGTGGCGCTTCCTAGTCACTCTGAAGGGGTGAGGTAGAGGCATAGTATGACCGAAGAGTGAAAACATCACCACCTCATCCTCCTCAACCTTAGGTGCGGTTTCTGGTACAGACTTAGCGGGGGCTAAAAGAGCATCAAATCAATGTGGAGTCTAGCGATCTCTATTAGGAAAGTGGTGACATCAATGGTTAGGGAAGGCCACTCTAAGAATCACAACTCAAATACATCTAGGCGCTTGTGGACCCCCTGAATCTTCCCATCCATGCGTCAGACTGCTCTAAAGATCGCTTCATCCAAAGCCTCATGTGCTGCAGCAGAGTAGACATCTAGGTCTCCAACTTCTAGACTCGGGCCAGAGGAACGACAGTGAACCCTGAAGAGGGAGTGGCTCGTGATGAGCTTGGAGCCTTACTAGTGGTAGTAGAAGAGGGAACCGGTTAATCCATAGTAGTGGGAGGTATGGAAGAATCATCAACCTGAATCTCCTCCACATCATTGGAAAAATCAGCACCCAAGAGAGGAAGGTCAACCTGTGGATCCCTCTGTGGTGCTGCTAGATTGGCATCATCTTGAATAAGGCCAATGTCCACCGTCTTGGTCACCCATATTTGACTGTCACAAGGCCAAATAGGCACCCTAGCTTCCCTACACATATGAAATATATGACAAGGAAAATGCAAAGTAGTGGTGGTCTTGAAGGCCCTCTCATGAATCTCAGCGATCAAAATCTGGGCGAAGTCAATCTCAAGTCCTGCCACAAGTGCTGCCAACATAACATCCCTATCCTAAGTAACAATGTTATCCGCATGAGTAGGGGACAATCTGGTACGCAGAATGGTCTAAAAGAACTTCGCAGTGAAGCTAAGAGTTGTCTTTCTGATAGGCAACGTAGTATTGCGCACCCACTATGTATGCTCCCCCTCACCGGCAATATGACGGGCCATCTAACAGAGTAAATTCTCTCTCTGCATGGCATCTCTCTGAAATACCCCACTCTGAACCACTCCCATCCTGTAGACATACTCCGTTATATTAATCGGAAGAGTGTGGTCTGAGCCATAAATGATCGGCGGATAGTTGTATCGGAGATGTCAATGGAAAAGTTCCGCACTAAGGTATCCTTAAGTGGGGGCTGAGCTAATGGCTTAGCCTTCTTAGGGATCACATTATAGATAGTGGCGGTGTATGAGGTGTAGAACTCTCGGGTCATCTCCTTACTAAATTTTCCCAAACTCTATGCCATCCACTCACACATGTGCTTCTTGAACAACTCTTCAATAGTGGGCACAATGTGAAGGCTACCTGCAAGTAATCGGCGTTCCTCAGTAATGGTATGGGTTTGCTTCTGATGCTCGTTTTAGTTCTGCCAATCATAGAATATCTGATACTGGCCCTCGACAGGCCACCAATTTGGCTCGATGGTAAGGAGAACAAGGTGCACGGGTATGCCCAGCGGGTCATGAACCTCTCTAGAGCTAGAAGCACCGGAGGAAAAGGCTGGTGTGAAACTAGAAATAGAGTCGGATTGCGACTCCAAGCCGAAATGTGACTTGTCAGCATGTTGGGCCCCCTCCTCAGACTAGGGGGCAACTACGGGGGTGGTGGAGGAGGGCTGCTCCTCATCAAATACAACCGTCTACCTGTTCTAGTGCCTTGTGGTCAAAGGGGTAAGTGAGAGGAGCTCTCATTTGCCCCGGTGTGTTGTAACGACCCAAGCGCACCCCCTTAGCCATTACATGCGTATTCGACCTCTCGGAGGTCTCATACAAGCCTTAGCATTCATTCATCGCATAGATCAAAAATATCACTAAGAATTTAAAATCTTCCTTACAAAGAAGACATTTCGTTAAAAGTAGCAAGCGGAAGACTTTCTAGACTTTATACATGATGTCTCAAAACCATCTAATACTTTAGAGTTCAATATTCGGGACTAATCCCATACACAACTTAACCAATACTAAAAAGCCATAAAGAAACATATTGGGTGTTATCCTCCAATATATGAGGACTCACCAAGTCTTCATCTTCAAGCACCTTAGGAACCTATCCACCAACCTTATAACACCAATGTTTCCAATCCCTACACTTTAGTCAAAAAGGGAAAGAAAGGGGTTAGCACAATTAAGTACTAAGTATGGAGACCATGCAAAAACATACACATCGGACATTTACAAGGAATGCATTCTTTCATATCATTTTTGATAAAACCTTCACTTCACAAGTATAAAAGATATAATACAAGTCAACATTCACATATAAGGCCATAGCCAACCATACACATACTCAACATATCCATATCCAACCCATGCTTAACTTTAGAAGAACACGTGTCATTTCATTACTATAGGACCTCTACCTACTATAACCTTATGACACACTTGAGTCAGAAAAGAAGTGACCGCCCATACAACCTCTTTAAGCACACTTAAGTGTTCCTCGATATTACCTTAGATAAGGAAATTTCCTTTACAACATAACATCAATACACCAACATTCTTTAAGAAACCACTTACGAGACCTTCAAGCACATAATGGGACTTTCACATAATAGTCGTTAGAATTTGGGAACTCACTTTAGTATCTTCATAGCCTACTTGTGCCATGTGAAGATAGCATCCCATAGTACTACCTACACGTTGTAGAACCTATCTAATAACTATAGTGCACATCCCACATGATGGGAATATGAATAACCGACATAGACCATACTATTTAGGAATGGAATCCGGAGTCCATCCTACACCGTGGAGGTTGTTCTACTTGCCAAGGGTAGAACTAGTAAGCAACCCACGTAGGCACATAGTTTGGGGGATGTCCAAGGAAGTTCATTGTGCCTAATCTCATACTCAACTAGGCCACCTCCCTAACCACATCCACTCGGTGCTAGCCTTGTTTCCCATAGAATATTCAATCACATATGTACTAGAGAGGGTTCCTTTTCTAGTTCAACCAACTCATAGTACCTCATCCAAAGAAAGGCCCCTTTTCTTAGTCATAGCCAATCATGGTTCATAAGGATAGCTCATTTAACTTTCTTAGATAAGGTTTCTCATGCCGTTCTGGCTCCATCCATCTCTAAGTCTATCATTTCACTCAAGAAGTGAACATTGCCCTAAGGCCCATCCTTCAAGGTTATACATTTACTTAGGAAAGCTAGACTTATGAAAGGGCACCATTTCTTAGTTCTGCTGATTCAAATCTTGGCCTAGAATTCTTCTTTTAGCATTTTTAGAAAGGGCACCATTTCTTAGTTCAAGCCCACTTCACACATTCATGCATTCAAGACTTTAAGTAACAAGAAGAGACACTTTAGTCTACTAATCAAGTCACCACATTATCATTTGAGGACACTTCATAATCCAACATCATCACATATATACATCATGAGAAATCATACTTTAAATCATAATGCTATCCACTTTACATAGGATCATCACAAGATCACATAAAGTCATTCACATCATATCTTCACGTATAGCTTCACATAAAACTTCACATACAGCTTCATATATAACTTTACATATAGCTTCATTTATATATATATGAACACAATAATACAACAATAGTTATATACTACCCATCATGGCCACAATCATAATTCAAAAGCAACAAGCAACACTTCCACCAAAGATGGATCCAATCTAAGAAGCAATTATAACAATATTAACGGATCAAGCCATCTTACCACCTTTCAAAGGACATAAGCCACAATACTTAATTCCATGCCATTTAAACAATATTCATCAAGTTAGGTCAACTTACCCTTTTTCCATGGCTATCTTCATCATCCTCATATTCCAACAATTAACAATACAATAACAATGATATTAACAACATTCCACTATACAAGTTAAGCTAAACAATATACAATAACCAACATAAAGGCTAAGTCCCAATTTATGACCATTCAAGGCTACTACCTCACATTACACAATTCAATAACAATTTCCAACAATTCAACATAGCTAAGATCATATAAGAACTGCCCACATCAAACCACTCAAAAATCCTTCATCAATTACTCAAAATCAATAGACCCACTTTAGATCAAATTTAGGGAATTTGAGAAGACATGGGTTCATGAAGATTTCTTTGTTAAAACCATCAATAATCATTAATAACAACATAAAACATCATTTGAAAAGTTTTCATGCAAGAACCCATACTAGAATTTAAATTAGGGGTTTTGGAAGGACTTTGAAAACACTTTGATTTGGCCCCTTGAATGGATGAGGAATCAAGGATAAAGGATCCCTATACCTTAATCATCAAGACCCAAACGAAATTGAAGAAGAAATCAGTAGCTACCATCAACCCTAGCTCCATCTTTCACCTTGAGATTCCATGTGGTTTTGAGAGAGGGAGGGTTTTGAATTTAGGAGAATGATTTTAAAATAGACTTTAAATGTTTAAATATACTTAAAAACACTTAAAACAATAACCCAAGGTACCCAAACTACCCCTCACTTAGTTGGACCTTTTTAACAAGTCAAACATGAGTTTTATTTTCGCAGATTTCGTCGGGGCCCAAGTTCGCGACGTGGAAGTGTTCCCACAAGTTTCAGAAACTAAAACCCGAGACAGTAGAGTCCGCGACATGTCCGCAACGCGGACCAAACATTTGGCCCTTGGTGGAGCTAGTCCGCGACGCGGAGATGCTCCCTCCAAGCACAACTTCTAGCTGCCCTGGCAGCTTGCTTGGCCAAGGTTGGGGTCCACCTCGGGGACCCTTAGGGTGGCCCCCGGGGCTTTGTATCCTAACGCCTTGACCCTAAAAATATTTATGAAGACACTAGGGTCACCTCCACTAATTTTAGACTCCAAACAACACATAAAAACATGAACAACATACTAGAACACACCAACATGTAAAAGACTAGTTTCTGAATGTCTTGGTCGTCCCTTGACGTTTGACTTTCAAACTCTTTAAAACTGACTAAAAAGGCTATTCTTCATTATTTTAACAAGTTATTAATGCATAAAACCCATGTGAGGCTCTACTTTATCCTACTTCATTTTGAGCGGCGTTACAATATCCCCCACTTGGGAACATTCGTCCTCGAATGACACTTAAACACTTTTCAAGGAAAACAACCAAAATAAAAAATCCATACTTATGCATACCATAATTTAAACCATAAACATAATAAGGAGGAACATCACTCCACATCAAAGTCCCACAATAACTTCATGCAATTCAAGAAAGTAGGCACAACATCTACTAACTCCTTATGCATCATCTTTATATTTTCTCATGCTATTGGGGGAACTTCCTTCTCCAATTCAGACCATGCTCATTCCGACATTATTAAGCACATTATGCATTTTTCTCTTAAAAGCACAATTATGAAACATTTACCATAAGGCACATTTAAGCAATTCTCTCATAAAGGCTCAATATACAACTTTTCAGTAAGACATAAGGCATGCTAAGAAAGTCAACTCATGCAACATTTAGGCAAATCATTATAGATGCACATCAACATGAGGAACACAACTTTATGAAAACCCATTTTCTTACTTTAACAAGAATTCATTTAAAACATGCCTAATATAAGGAGACCATGGAAAACTCTTTTTGTTCACCTAAGACTCCAAGACAAGCTACAAGCTTCTAGGAACTCTTTGTTTTAGGCTTGAATAGTCACATAAAGAAAAGGTAAGGATGTCAACACTCCTCAACCCCTCTTCACTACTGAACATACCATCCCCCACTTAAGGGTAAACTAAGCTAAGGTCAACATGGACTTGCCATAAGAATCTCATGGGAGAGACCATCAATCTTACCAAAAACCCTTCTCACACAAATCTTCAATTCCCTAAACCTCTTCTAATGAGAACATCTTTCAAGCCTAACTCCTGACTACCAAAGATTCTCAAAAACCCTTACCATAAAGACATAACATCCCCACTTAGAAGGAATTCATACTAACTCTTTCAATTTCACCTCCTTCCACCTTATGGATCACCATAACACTAAACTTCCATACTCCTCACACCTATGCCCTTTAAAACACCACACTCCATCATCTTTTTCAACATATCTCAAATCACATATCTAAGTTGGATTCTACCAATAACACACAAAACCATAAAGCAACCCATCCAACCTAGAGTCATCATCACAACCTTCCACACCACCTTCATCAAATCACAAAGCCATAGTTGGCCTCACAACCAACCTATTTCTCTCCCTCAACCCTTGCAACAACAACGTCACAAAGGTCACACAGTAAGGACCATCACATAAGGAACAAGGAAAGACGTTATAGAGAGAAACTTCATGCCACGACTAAAAGAATGAAGAAGTGAATCTTTCTTAGCACCTAATAGCCTCCTATTCATAATGTGGCGCGCTTCACATTATGAACAAGACTCTACTATATGTGGTTATGAGACAACCTAAGACCATACCGGGAACCTTATGCTCTGATACCAAGTTTGTAACGACCCGAGCGCACCCCCTAGCCGTTACATGCGTATTCGACCTCTCGGAGGTCTCATACAAGCCTTAGCATTCATTCATCGCATAGACACCAAAACCATAAGGAATTAAAAACTTTCTTCACACACGAAGATACTTTCAATAAATAGCAAGCGGAAGACTTTCTAGACTTTACACAATATGTCTCAAAACCATCTAATACCTGAATATAACATTGGGACTAAGCCCACTCAAAACTTAAGCAAATACTAGAGAGACATAAAAAAAGGAACATGTTGGTTATTGCCCTCGAATCTATGAGGACTCACCAAGTCTAATCCTTTGCTCTTTTTCCTTCTCTCTTCCAGTTCTCCCCCTCTACTTTATATCTTCAACTCTTAAAAACCTATCAAGTAGCCATGACATATCACCATCTCCAAATCCCTACACTTTAGTCAAAAAGCGAAAGAAAGGGGTTAGCACAATTAAGTACTAAGTATGGAGACCATGCAAGAAAATATGCAC
>JAJOOR010028153.1:0-18534 GCA_036250505.1 Solanum acaule | reverse complement strand
CAGACTTTGAGAGGCCAGCGACTTTATGCCAAGTTCTCAAAGTGTGAGTTTTGGCTTGAGTCCGTATCATTCTTGGGGCACGTGGTGTCTAAGGATGGCATTATGGTAGATCCCGCTAAGATTGAGGCCATTCGTGATTGGACCAGTCCCACCTCTGTGACTGAGATTTGTAGCTTCGTCGTATTGGCAAGCTACTATGTTGGCTTGATGCATACATGTTAAATAAACTCATCTCATACCAAATTTTATTTGACAGATTTTTTCTCATAATCATGGTCTAGTTATAATTGGAGACAAACAATTTCTACTAAACCAACCAGTATTATCAACATAATTTTATGTTTGGTACTGTGCTCTTAATTTAACAATTTGAGCAAACAACCTTACAAAAACCAATTTGTAAGTTGATACAAATGCACATCTGACCATACCATCGATGCATCTATTAAATCATAAGAGTAAGCGGTCCACATGACAGGTGAACGGACTCATATTCACCTTTTTATATGTTCCAAATAACTTCAGGGGATACAATCCCAACCTTAGCTGGTACAATGATCATTTTATCATGAAAACAAGCAACACAAGAGAATTCTTGAAGAATCTTTTATTTCTTCAAACATATAGTCAAATGAATTCTCAATTTCTTTTGCATCACATTTGAATCGTAATGGTCAAACGATTATGCCAACTGATATTTATTCTAGTAAACTTCTAGTTTACTTTTGCATGTGATTCCATCATCATGCCCATATTTGTATACAACAAACAACGGGAAAACAATGGACAATCTTATACGTAAATATTTATAACCCACTTTGGTTGTAGTAATTTGAAGATATTAAATCTTCCCATAATTTATAGTCTCAATATAATATTTTTTTCTTTTCAATTCTTCCGAAACATAAAATGTTTCTTTTGAGACTTACTACAACCCCAATATTATGAAAAATTTCATTCCTCCGAATAGTAACAAATTATCCCTTTCGGAACTCTCAATTAATTTTGCGTACTACCACAAATTTCACAACGCCATTCTTATGGTTACCATCTCCTTCAAGGAGAAAATTATTATTATTGTCATGGTTAAAATTATCACATGCAAGACTTATTTCTTTTCAATCTCTCAAACCTCTCGTAGAGGTGAGATGTGACATTTATCAAACAATACATGAACATGTTCTTACCCATAAGAACACAAGTCACATTTTCTTTAAGAAATGGACCATAACCATTTGAACATGCTCCATAAGTTTTTATCAAAAACTCATTGTCATGCTTTCGCATTTATCAAATTTATGTGACTCACCTCAACATCACTTCAAAAGGTCCAATGTACCAAATGTGCTACCACTTTGTATTCCTTTATTTTGATGTAAGATTTACAAACTTTTCAAATTTGGGTTGCACCAACAACAATATGCCCAATAACTTCTCATACCACTTTGATGGATAAAAACTACCATCACATTTGAAGGAGCATCTTGAGAAACAATGTGTCCAATAACCTTTCATACCACTTTAATGGACAAAATTACCTACACATTTAAAGGACCATATTCAGTGTAACATCTCACAAATTGAAATAACTAGGAAAGAGATAAAAGTTGGGGAAAGAATCATTTTTGGAAAGTATATGAAAATCTAGAAAATTGCGAAGTATGTTAGTTGAGTTTTTGGTCAACTTCAAATGGCCATAAATCCTAGATCAGGATGATTTAGGTGTATTTCCAGATATGGTTGGAAATATCTTGGAATAACCTTTCCAACGCCGCTAAGTTTGCGCGATTCTGAGTTCGTATAAGTGAGTTATCCCCTTTGGAAATTGGGCTGTTTGAATAAGGAAAGTCTAATCCGAATTTTTGAACGGTAATTTAGTCTTTTCCATACCTAATTATTCTAATTCATTTTTAGGAGTTAATTGGGGTAAAATCAGATTTTATTCCATTTAGAAAAGTTGAAATTTCACGCTAGGGCTTGGAGAAAAGAGGAGAAGGGAGAAGAGAAATCAATATTCGTCAATATCGTCAAGTTTATCTTGTGGATTTCGTCCAGGGGTGTTCCCTACGAGGTATGTGATATCACATAGCGTTGGGTTAGTTCACCGACGTGCCAACCTTGATTTAATTCAGCGAATTTAAGTCTTTGAAAGTTTAGAAATTGAGTTCTTGATGAACATTGTTGAAAGTTTCGTTTGATTTTCTTGTGGGTTGTATTGTTGGAGTTTCTTGCGATTTGATTAATGTTTCCGGGTGTAATTTTGATTTGAATCTATCATATATTGAGGGTATAAAAGATTACAAGTGTTTGTGGAAGGAACCATTGGAGTTTAGAGGGTTTAGAGTTGAAAAACGAGCAAGAAAAGTCGTAGAACACCTAGGGAAAGGGGTGGGGCTTCGTGCCAGCTAGCGCGCCCCAAAAGTTCCACTGAAATTTCACCCTTGGGTTGCCGCTGCAGCCAGTGTGCCCCAGGTCTGGTTCTGAACTTCAAGGGATGGCGCCCTACGCCTCTCAGAGCGCTAGGGACGCCAGTTCTTCCCATTTCTTCTCCACCTTTTCGTACTTGTTTCTTAGCAATGTACCAATGTTTTCTAGTTGATTCCAACACTCTAAGGTACATCTAAACATCATGAAATCATCCATAAACATGAGATCATGAACCTTTAATCCATAATCCAATTCAAGGAAAGTTAGGATCAAAGTCAAGAGAAGTTAAAAGTCAAGTCTAGAAGTTAAGAAGCAGCTCAAGAGAAGTTTATAAAGTTTTTGTAAAGTCTTTCACGAACGTTTTAACTTTGTTTTAAGACTTAAGTTTCAAGTTAAGCAAAGAGTAAAGAGTTGAGTTCATTTCTCAAAATGTTATAAGGGAACTAAATATTCCCAAGAGTTTAAAAATGTTTTCGCATTTGAGCAAGAAAGGGAACACTGATTCCAAGAGAGCTTTTAAGCTAAGTTTTGAGTAATTATCTCAAACCAAAGAAAGAAGTTGCTTTAAAAACATATGAGCTAAGTATAGTTTGGGAGTAGTATTGAGCACCGATATGGCGATGCGAGTTCATATTAACTCAAGTCTCCATAAACCATGTAGCCATCATGGGTAGTAAAGGATCATACTTTTTAGATGACTCCTTAAGATGCTTTTAGCATAGACTAGTGGATCCACTTAGTTAAGCGTTCTATATGACGGCAAAGTATAGGATAGTTCTGGCAGCGTGGGCAAGACGATGTATCACCACTTAAGCTCATAGTGGTGGTTGTCGATTAGAGAAACTCCCACAGAAACTATATTACTTTATTACATGAGTAAAGTTGAGTTTGTTATTGCATTTTTCTTTAACGAACTAAGTTGTTTTCCACTGTTTTACAAGCTTTATATATATTGCATGTGTTTTATTGCTTTATACTGAGTTAAGTTGTTCAGGAGTTGAGTAAAGCCAAGGTAATTGTTTCTTTCAGATTCTTTTCAAGCTTAAGTTATATTGAGCATTCCAACTCGCATACTCGTACATTCAATGTACTGATGCTAGTTGGCCTGCATCTTATTATGATGCAGACGCAGGTAATCAGGATCAGCATACAGTGCCTCATTGATCCAGTTGAGCATTCAGAGTCTTGTGGTGAGCCTCCTTGCTTTCCGGAGGATCCCTTTTTATTGTTTTTTAGTATTTAGTTCATTAGGATGTCGCGGGTCTTTTCCTGACATCCATCTCAGTTATTAGAGGCTTCATAGATAGCCAGTCAGTTAGTTCATTTATCTTTATCTTGTTATTGACTTATGTTCAGTTTTGAGTTTCCACTTTGGCTAAGTTAAATGTTTATTTCCAAAACATTATGAGTTTAGTTTGAGATAGTTGAGTTATCTTGCATTTGAGTTCTTTTCTTAATGCTTAAAGTCTTCTGCTGAGTAAGTAAGCCAGGTCAAGGGTTCGGTTGGGGACAGTAATGGTTCTCGAGTGCCAGTCTTACCCAGGGTGTAGGCTCGAAGTGTGACAAACTTGCTATCACAGCACAGAGTTCAAGAGTCCTAGGGAGTCTATGAAGTCGTGTCTGTAGAGTCCTAGTTATCGGTGTGAAGCGCACCACATCTATAATTAGGAGGCTGCAACAGTTAGGAAATTCCTTCACTTCTTTCATACTCACTTCGTGCGATAGAGTGTATCTCTATAAAAGTCTCTTTCTAACTCATGCTTACGCGTAACTGATTTTGAGCTGGCCTATGGTTGAGAGTGCCTTCATGAGGCATTTCTTTCCTCGTGAGCTAAGAGAAGCAAAGAGGTGGTTGCCGACATAAGGAGTAGGATGAGTTTATTTGTAGTTGGGTTGACACGTCTGTCAAGTAAGGAAAGTAAGGAAGCCATGCTAATAGGTTACATGGGCATAGCAAGGCTGATGATCCAAGTGCAACAAGTTGAGAAGGACCAGTTGAAGGATAGAGAAGAGTTTGAGAATAAGAGGGCTAAGACATAAGGGAACGAATCCGGGCAGCAAAAGAGTAATGTGAACCGGTATTCTTTCCAACATAAGCAGAAAGGACCTGCTTCATCATCTTCTAGTGCACCTGCACCAAGGAACAAATGTGAATACAATCGTCAGAATTCTCAGAACTTCACCCTAGACCTGCGCATTCGCAAGGTAGTAAGGCACAAAGGGGTACTAAGACTCTTTCATGTGATGTGGTAGGAGCCACTCAGAGGTGTGTCGTGATGGCTCCACTAGTTGCTTCAAGTGTGGCATGAACGGTCATTTTATGAGAGAGTGTCCTTAGAGCAGACAGAGTAATGGTAATGGGGGCAATAGAGCCCAGTCTTCTTCAGTTGCTCCACCATGTAGTGTTGCATCTAGATGAGATACTTCAAGGGCATGCGGAGAAGGAAACCGTATTTATGCTATCACTAGTCACCGATAGTAAGAGGATTCGCCAGATGTTGTCAATGGTATGATCCAAGTCTTCAAATTTGGATGTTCTTTCGGAGTAACTTAGTGAATCATTCAGTGTTTCTACACCTGTTGGTGAGTCTATTCTAGCAGAGAGAGTCTATCGTGATTGTTCAATTTCCATCAATCACAAGAGCACCATGGCTGATTTAGTTGAGTTAGACATGGTAGATTTTGATGTCATTCTTGGTATGGACTGGCTTTATGCCTATTATGCCTCAGTTAATTGTAGAACTCGAGTTGTCAAGTTTCAATTTCCAAATGAGCCAGTCTTAGAGTGGAAAAGTAGTTCACCAGTGCCTAAGGGTCATTTTATTTCGTACCTTAAGGCAAGAAAATTAGTTTACAAGGGTTGTGTCTATCACTTGGTCCAAGTTAAAGACTCTAGTGTTGCAATACCTCTCATTTAGTCAGTTCCTATAGTTAAAGAGTTTCTAGAAGTCTTTTCAGATGATCTAGCCGGAGTCCCTCCTGAGCGAGAGATAGACTTCAGTATAGATGTTCTTCCAGATACTCGTTCTATCTCTATTCCGCCATAGAGGATGGCACCTGCAGAGTTGAAAGAACTTAAAGAACAGTTGAAAGATCTGCTAGATAAGGGTTTCATTCGACCAAGTGTTCACCTTGGAGTGCTCTGGTCTTATTTGTAAGAAATAAAGATGGTTCCCTTAGGATGTGTATAGATTACCGCCAATTAAACAAGGTTACCATTAAGAATAAGTATCCTCTTCCGAGAATTGATGATCTCATCAATCAGCTTTAAGGTGCTTCTTGTTTTTAGAAAATAGACCTCAGATCTGGCTACCTTTAGTTGAAAGTAAGGGAATGTGATATTCCCAAGACAGCATTCAGGACCCGTTATGCTCATTATGAGTTTTTGGTCATGTCGTTCGGTTTAACTAATGCACCTATAGCGCTCATGGAGCTTATGAATGGAGTTTTCAAACCTTATTTAGATATGTTTGTTATCGTCTTCATTGATGACATACTAATCTATTCAAGGAATGAAGAAGATCGCTCTAGCCATATCAGAATAGCTCTTCAGACTTTGAAAGATAAGGAGCTATATGCTAAGTTCTATAAATGTGAGTTTTGGCTTGATTTTGTGGCGTTCTTGGGCCACGTAGTTTCCGGTGATGGAATTAGAGTTGATACCCAAAAGATAGAAGCAGTGCAAAATTGGCATAGACCCACATCTCCCCACTGATATTAGGAGTTTCTTGGGTTTAGATGGCTATTATAGAAGGTTTGTAGAGGGGTTCTCGTCTATTCTGTCCCTTTTGACCAAGTTGACTCAGAAAACAGTGAAGTTTCAATGGTCTGAAGCTTGTGAGAAAAGCTTTAAGGAATTGAAAAAGAGGTTGACTACTGCCCCAGTGTTGACCTTACCAGAAGGTACTCAAGGCTTTGTTGTGTATTGTGATGCGTCTAGAATTGGCTTGGGTTGTGTGCTAATGCAGAATGACAAAGTTATAGCTTATGCTTCCAGACAGTTGAAAGTTCATGAGAAGAATTACCCAACCCATGACTTAGAGTTGCTGTTGTAGTATTTGCTTTGAAGATATGGCGTCATTATCTATATGGTGTTCATGTTGATGTGTTCACTCATAAAGAGCTTAATCTTAGACAAAAGAGGTGGTTGGAATTACTCAAGGATTATGATATGAGTATTCTTTATCACCCAGGTAAGGCTAATGTTGTTGTTGATGCCTTAAGCAGGTTGTCTATGGGTAGTACCGCCCATGTTGAGGAAGAAAAGAGAGAGTTGGTGAAAGATGTGGATAGACTTGCACGCTTAGGAGTCTGACTAAGGGATTCCACAGAAGGAGGAGTAGTGGTAATGATTGGGGAAGAATCATCATTAGTGTCAGAAGTGAAAGAAAAGCAAGAACAAGATCCTATTTTGCTTTAATTGAAGGCAAATATTCATAAGCAAAAAGTATTAGCTTTTGAACAAGGGGGAGATGACGTATTAAGATATTAAGGTAGATTGTTTGTACCAATGGTGGATGGACTCCAAGAGAGGATCATAGAGGAAGTTCATAGCTCCAGATATTCCATTCATCCGGGTTCCACAAAGATGTATCATGATTTGAGAGAAGTTTATTGGTGGAATAGCATGAAGAAGGGCATTGCAAAGTTTGTTGCTAAGTGTCCGAATTGCCAACCAATTAAAGTAGAGCATCAAAGACCCAGTGGTTTGGCCCAGAATATAGAACTTCCGGAGTGGAAGTGGGAGATGATTAATATGGATTTCATCACAAGTTTACCAAGGTCTCATAGGCAACATGATTCCATTTGGGTGATTGTGGATAAAATGACAAAATCAACCCACTTTTTGCCGGTGAAGACTACCCATTCAGCATAAGATTATGCTAAGCTATAATTCAAGAAGTGGTAAGCGGGTTCCGGTCTCCATTATTTCAGGCAGAGGTGCGCAATTTACTGCACAGTTTTGGAAGTCATTCCAGAAAGGCTTGGGTTCCAAGGTGAACTTGAGTACTATTTTCATCCTCAAACTGATGGGCAAGCGGAGCGCACTATTCAGACCTTAGAGGATATGTTGAGGGCTTGTGTGATTGATTTTAAAGGTAACTGGGATGATCACCAACCTCTTATTGAGTTTGATTACAACAATAGTTACCACTTCAGCATCCAGATGGCTCCTTATGAGGCTTTTTATGGGAGAAGATGGAGATCTCCTATTGGATGGTTTGAAGTTGGTGAAGCTGGGTTCATTGGACCTGACTTGGTTCATCAAGCTATGGAGAATGTGAAAGTGATTCAAGAGAGGTTGAAAATGGCGCAGAGTCATCAGAAATCATACACTGATGTTAGGAGAAGAGAGTTAGAGTTTGAAGTTGATGATTAGGTGTATTTAAAAGTTTCACCCATGAAGGGTGTTATGAGATTTGGTAAGAAGGGGAAGCTTAGTCCCCGGTATATTGAACCTTATCGAATAGTCAAGAGGATTGGCAAAGTAGCTTATGAGTTGGAGCTACCACAAGAGTTAGCAGGGGTTCATTCGGTATTTCACATCTCCATGTTGAAGAAGTGCATGGGGTATCCTTCATTGATCATGCCAACTGAAGATATTGGGATCAAGGATAGCTTATCTTATGAGGAGATTACTGTTCAGATTCTAGATTGTCAAGTTCTCAAGTTGAGGACTAAGGAAGTAGCATCAGTCAAAGTCCTTTAGGGAACCAATTTGTTGAGGAAGCTACTTGGGAAGCTGAGGAGGATAGGAAGAAGAGATATTCACATCTCTTCGAATTCGGAGAAGTTCCAAATCAAGGTACTAATCCTTTTCTTGGCATTTTACTTATAAATTGGCACGTTATGTTTACCTTGCTTGTTAGGTGTTTGAAATGTACGACTGATATTACACCCTTAGCCTAGTAAGAGTAATCTCATTCGAGGACAAATGTTCCCAAGAGGGAGATATTATAACATCTCGCAAATTGAAATAACTAGGAAAGAGTTAAAAGTTGGGGAAAGAATCATTTTTGGAAAGTATATGAAAATCTGGAAAATTGTGAAGTATGTTAGTTGAGTTTTTGGTCAACTTCAAACGGCCATAACTCCTAGCTCAGGATGTGTTAGGTGTATTTCCAGATATGGTTGGAAAGCTCTTGGAATAACCTTTCCAACACCACTGAGTTTGCGCGATTCCGATTTCCTATAAGTGAGTTATCCCCTTTGGAAGTTGGGTTGTTTGAATAAGGAAAGTCTAATCCGGATTTTTGAAGGGTAATTTAGTTTTTTCCTTATCTAATTATTCTAATTCATTTTTAGGAGTTAATTGGGGTAAAATAAGATTTTAGTCAGTTTAGAAAAGTTGAAGTTTCACACTATGGCTTGGAGAAAAGAGAAAAGACGAGAAGGGAGAAGAGAAATCAAGATTCATCAAGATCGTTTAGTTTAACTTGTGGATTTCGTCAAAGGGTGCTCCCTATGAGGTATTTGAGATCACATAGCATTGGGGTAGTTCACCCACGCGTCAACCATGATTCAATTCAGCAAATTTAAGTCTTTGAAAGTTTAGAAATTGAGTTCTTGATGAACATTGTTGAAATTTCGTTTGAATTTCTTGTGGGTTCTGTTGTTGGAGTTTCTTGCGATTTGATTCATGTTTCAAGGTGTAATTTCGATTTGAATCTATCATATATTGAGGGTATAAATGATTCTAAGTGTTTGGGGAAGGAACTATTGGAGTTTAGAGGGATTAGAGTTGAAAAGCGAGCAAGAAAAGTTGTAGAACACCTAGGGAAAGGGGTGGGGCTTCGCGCCAGCCAGCGCGCCCCAAAAGTTCCACTGAACTTTCACCCTTGGGTTGCCGCTCCAGCCAGCATGCCCCAGGTCTGGTTCTGAACTTCAAGGGCTGGCGCCCCGCGCCTCTCAGAGCGCTAGGGACGCCAGTTCTTCCCATTTCTTCTCCACCTTTACGTACTTGTTCCTTAGCAATGTACCTATATTTTCTAGTTGATTCCAACACTCTAAGGTACATCTAAAGATCATCAAATCATCCATAAACATGAGATCATGAACCTTTAACCCATAATCCAATTCAAGGAAAGTTAGGATCAAAGTCAAGAGAAGTTAAAAGTCAAGTCTAGAAGTTAAGAAGCAAGTCAAGAGAAGTTTATACAGTTTTTCTAAAATCTTTCACAAACATTTTAACTTTGTTTTAAGACTTAAGTTTTAAGTTAAGCAAAGAATAAAGAGTTGAGTTCATTTCTCAAAATGTTATAAGGAAACTAAGTATTCCCAAGAGTTCAAAAATGTTTTCACATTTGAGCAAGAAAGGGAACACTGATTCCAAAAGATCTTTTAAGCTAAGTTTTGAGTAATTATCTCAAACCAAAGAAAGAAGTTGTTTTAAAAACATATTAGCTAAGTATATTTTGGGAGTAGTATTGAGCACCGATATGAGATGCAAGTTCATATTAACTCAAGTCTCCATAAATTATGTAGTCATCATGGGTAGTAAAGGATCATACTTTTTAGATGACTCCTTAAGATGCTTTTAGCATAGACTAGTGGATCCACTTAGTTAAGCGTTCTATATGACGGCAAAGTATAGGACAGTTTTGGCAGCGTGGGCAAGACGATGTATCACCACTTAGGCTCATAGTGGTGGTTGTCGATTAGAGAAACTTTCACAAAAACTATATTACTTTATTACATAAGTAAAGTTGAGTTTGTTATTGCATTTTTCTTTAACAGACTAAGTTGTTTTCCACTGTTTTACAAGCTTTATATATATTGCATGTGTTTTATTACTTTATATTGAGTTAAGTTGTTCAGGAGTTGAGTAAAGCCAAGGTAAATGTTTCTTTCAAATTCTTTTCAAGCTTAAGTTATGTTTAGCATTTCAACTCGCATACTCGTACATTCAATGTACTGATGCCAGTTGGCCTACATCTTATTATGATGCATACGCATGTAATTAGGTACTGATACCACAAAACAAGCTTTGTACTGATACCACAAAACAGTGTACAAATAATATATTAATAACTCAACAAGTCAATGTAGTGATACTACAAAACAAGTTTTGTTAGTACAAATAATATATTAATAACTCAACAAGTAAATGTTTAGATATCGAAAAATAAAGAGGTACAAAAGTAATCAATAATGATAATCCAATCAATATGTATATGCCACATAACTCAATAACTTATCTTATAATAAAACAAGATCATAAAGAACAATTTCTTTACAAATTATTAACTTACAAAACTAATTTTACTTTTTAAATATTTAAGTGATCAAATTAAAAGTTTGCTCAAAGTAAAAGCAACTTGCTGGACTCATATGATTTTGAGATGGTAAGTAAACCAATGATGCATAATCAAAAGTAAAATATAAAATACATTATATAGTAATTTACCTTGTTTTCGAGAGAAAAATAAACACAAATATTTTTACCTTCTTTATATTTACTTTGCTTCAATCCTTCAATAGTAGAACAATCGTGCTGATAATGTGTTATAAAACTAAAGTAAAATAAGACAAGAAATATAATACAAGAGGAATAATATGTGATAACTTTCTTTCTTTCGAGTGTTCACCAAATCTTCAAGTGTATACAATATGAACCCTTATGCCTCTATTTATAGTGTAATATAGAGGCATACAAAAGGCTAGTCATAAACATGAAATTAACATGAATAAAATGGAGGAGGTTATGGAAGTGAAAGGTTACAAGAATAATGGTTATAAAGTTGGAGGTTATGGAGGTTATGGTTATCTTCATAATGGAGAAAAGTAATGGAGATAATGTGTGAGAGTAACTTCTTGGTGCAGTAGACATCCACACTATAATATTTTATAACAATTTTAACATTTTTTCTTTTCCTTTTCAATTTTTCTTTTTCTCATTTTCTTTTTAAAAATAACATTTCTTTTTCTGTCTCTTTCAAGACCACACACCAACTTCAACCACTTCTTCACAACAAACAATCCATCACCATTTTTTTTTACAAATTTCCTTCTTTTTAAAAAAAAATCTTCTTATTATTATCTACTTCATTCATCTTTTTTCTAGAAAAAGATGGATCTCACCGGTTTTTTATCGGAAAAAATAGAAATTATTATTTACGTCTTCTTTGCCTGAAAAAATGGAGACCGTCTATATTAGAGGTTTGTGGTTGGGGTGGGGTAGGGTGAGGGGGTGTATAATTTTATTTATTTATTTTTTAGTTTAAAGTCTTCTCTTTTAATATTTTTACATTTTTATATTTAAAATTTAATTTTATAATTATTTTAAATTAAAATGTCACGTGTCTTCATTTGATTTGTTGTTTTGCCATATCATATGCATGTGTATTACACGCACTTTGCCTTTTGACTAAGTGTCAGAAAAATGTTGAATAGATATTTATTTTTTAAGATTGGAGTGTCTAACAGGAAACAAGGTTAGTTAAGGTGTCTAAGTGAATTATACGGACAATTTCAAGGGGCCACAGATGACTTAAGCCAAAACAATAACACACCATTGATTTTGCCCAATTTTTTCTAGCTGAAAAAAAACTTTTCTCCTTCCCTATAATTAATATTTATATTTATTAATAGGTATTGATGTTATGTTAGTATTAAATAGTATACATTAGTGTTGCACGATTTCTTTGCCAAGAAAAACTGATTTCAATCCCCTTCTCCTTCTCATTAATTAATATTTATTAAAAGATATTAAATGTTACACCTCTTCAAATTTTCGACACTCAATAAAATGGTGGTATAAATTTAGGAACAAAGCACCATGTGCTAGGTGAAAAACTCATGATTCTATATTTATCAGGTAATTCTATTTTATTGGACAATTGTATCAATAAATTCTCCTATATGAAATCAAAGTTATGATACATGGTTCTAGGTGATACTATGATCTCTTCTTTAAAAAAATTTATGCAGGGACATTTAATGTTATGATTTCTAAGCAATATATATTTTCTTTGATTGTTAAGTATAATTTTGCTGAGTTTGTTCCATCATTTGCAGAAAGTGAAAAGAAAAATTTATCAACAGGCTACAACAACTATTCAAATGGATTGCTTATCAAACTACTTATTATGAGTATCTCAAATATATTGTTTTGATTATGATTGTAGATATAATTATTTAAATATTTATAAGATGCAATTTTACTTAATACATGTCATATATGTGTTTTGTTACTTTTAATTTGTTAGTTTAATTTTCTTTTTTGTTCAATATTTTACGTAAGATTTTCTTTGCTTTGTCTGTTTTCGTAGATGATTACGAAAATAATAAATTATTCATAAATAAGAATGTTGAAAGAAAACTGATCTCTCATCAGCGTATAAATTTTAGTTTATTATTATTTTCATTGATATCATTTCTCAAAACATTTAGATATTCAAAGGCTTGAGCTTAATTAGTTTTAAAAAACAATGCCAATAAAATTATATTTTCCTATGCACAAAATTGATTGGCTGAGAAATGAAATCAAACTTAATTTTGATATATTTAAAGTTTCAAATTTAGTTCGAATTAAAAAGAGTGGATTACGTTGAACTAACTATTTTTAAATTCGAATAATCTAGTTTTAGTATGAGTTGAATTTGTATTTGTCTTTTACATGAGTGATTTGAATATAAGTTATTATCAATAGTTTAACAAATCAAAAAAACTTGAATTGAATTAGCACCACAATTTTTTAATCTATCCAAATATATGATAGCTTGAAATTTAAAATTAATGTCTATATATATTTATATATAATGGGGTAATTACATACCAAATTGTTGAAGAAAACAAAAACCTACCGCCGCCGTCGTCTATTTCCTGGTGGCTATGACCACCAATTCACCTGGGCATCCCCTTTTGGGGATAGGACAAGTTGTCACAGAGAGTGATCCAGAGCAGAGAAGGCAATATGCTGTTGTCTTGTGTCCCTCGACACAAATAGCCAAACCAATTTCGATGAAACCTATCGCATATTTACACGGGGAGCCTAGAATCGTGTGGGAGGAGGAAGTGGAGCATATGATCATTAAGGAGAATTTGGAATTTGCAGTAATAGGCAAATTTTTGTATGGATGGCCGGAGATTCAGGAACTACGTAAATTGATTCGAAACATTGCGAACTGAGGGGAGAATGCAAAATAGGGCTACTAAGCAATAGACATGTGCTCATTAGGGCTTCATGTTTGGAGGCCTATGTCAATCTACTATCCAAACCTGCCTTTTATTTATTACATCGGGGATGGTCTTATCCAATGAGAACTTTGAAATGGGATCCGATGTTTGATCCGGAAAAAGAGACTTCAAGGGTGATTGCTTGGATATCCTTTCCAGCATTACCACCAAATATTTTCGTTAAGGAGGTTGTTTTCTCATTGGCAGCTGCTGTGGGGAAACCTTTACAGGTGGATCTAGCTACAAAGAATCAAACTAGACCTAGTTGCGCAAGGGTTAA
Organism: Solanum acaule; assembly: GCA_036250505.1. Classification (NCBI taxonomy): domain Eukaryota; kingdom Viridiplantae; phylum Streptophyta; class Magnoliopsida; order Solanales; family Solanaceae; genus Solanum; species Solanum acaule. Next base: position 4,649 of record JAJOOR010028153.1, on the reverse strand, counting down.
AGTGGAGGTGGACCTTTTGAGTGAATTTCCAAAGAGAATTAATGTGGGAGTAAGGAAACATTCTGGGGAAATCGTGGAGAAATGGATCTGTATTAAATATGATTATATGCCAAAATATTGTAAGAACTGCAGTATTCAGGAACATAATGAGCAAGAATGTTATGTGATACATCCAGAGTTATATCCAACAAGGGAGGGGAGTGGAGCTGACGATGTTATCAGAGAGAAGGGCGACAGAAAATAAGAGAAGGGATGATCATCATGTGGAAAGAAGGGAACCAGGACAAAGAAAGGAAGAAAATGCATTCAAGGAACAGAAAAGGAAAAAGGGGAGATGGGAAAGGAAAGTTGGGCAGCTGCAGGTTTGGAATCCAAAATACCTTCAACAGGGAAAAGAAGAAGAGATCATAGGGAACAAATTTGATGCATTGGGCAATTTGAATGATGAAGGGGCTGACGAGACTACATAAGGGGATGGAGCTAGGGACAATAATATGGGGAACGAGATTGGATCAACCAAAAAATGGGTAGAGGAAGTTTTCAATGGAAAAGAGAGGATAGGTGAGAGTTGTAGCAATAAAGAAGTGGCGGATAAGGAGAGGTTGATTACAGAAGAAAAAAGATATGATATAGCAGTGTTAGATAATTCTCAGACAGTTGATAAGGATGATAATGAAGAGAGGGAGAAAGAGGATGAGGGTAGTAAGGTGGGGAATATAGGGGGAGGATCGGAAGAGATGGAGCGTCGGGGCAGTTCAAATTTCGTTGAAGATGGAGTCAATAAGTTGCAGGACCTTACTGAGGACGAAAAATAGCGTCGAAGAGATACAGAGGAGGATGGAGAGGTGAATGAGAATATTGATACAATAGCAAGAGATGGAGATCTCTCACCAAGACAAATAAATAATTTGAAGAGTGGAGTTAAAAAATCATATCTCCCTCTTCAAGTTAAAACAAGGAGCAATAAGGATACTTTTGGGGAAGTTTCTCAATGATTGGAAAAGCTCTATTTTGAAATATCAGGTCAGTTAGGTCTCAAAAGGCCTTCGATAGACTGATAGATCTAAATAGGAGACATCATTACAAATATATAGCTCTACTGGAACCTTTTCAAGGACCACATGAGTTAGAACAATATAAAAGGAGATTGGGATTTCAAAATGCTTATTGTAATTGTGCAGCCAAGATATGGATTTTTTGGGATGATGATTGGACATGGGAGGTGGTAAGAGATAACATTCAACATGTCTCCATGAGGTTTGAAGCGGAAAATGTCAAATTCATGGTGACAGTTGTATATGCGAGATGTGATGCGTTGGAAAGATTAGAGTTGTGGGAGGAAATGGAGGAATTAGCAGGAAATAATCAGATTACATGGCTAGTAGGTGGGGATTTTAATGTTATTTTAAATGAAGAGGAGAAGCAAGGGGGAAGAGAATTTACGTCCTATGAAGCGATGGATTTCAATCCGTGTATCAATAAATGTGCATTATCAGAGGTTAAGTTTTCTGGGAGTAAAGTCACCTGGTGGAATGGAAGAATAGAGGTAAAATGTATTTTCAAAAAGTTAGATAGAGTGCTCTGTAATCAAGAATTTGAGCAGATTCTTCCTACAAGCAAACTGCATCATTCAATACGGCAAGGATCAGATCATGCGCCTTTGCTTTTTATTTGTAATTCGGAGGAGGAGTCTATAATTCGACCGTTTAAGTTTCTTAATTTTTGGACGAAACATCCAAAATTTAGGAAAGTGTTAGAGGAGAATTGGACGGTGGATTTTAAAGGTTCACCGTTTCTGGAATTTCAAGCAAAGATCAAGAAGGTTAAGCAGGCTTTATCGTGTTGGAGTAAAGAGACTTTTGGGAACATATTTAATCAAGTGCAGACGTTGGAGGAGGAAATAAGAATAAAGGAGATGCAGTTGGAGATTAATCCTTCACCTAGAAATAGACAGATACTAAGCAGAACAGAAGCAGACTTGAAAAAATATAGATACACGAAGGAGGAATTTTGGAGACAAAAATCAGGGATGAGATGGTTTAAGGATGGAGATAGAAATACAAAGTTTTTTCACAATTATGTGAGGATGGAGGAAGAAATTATTCATCTCTGAAATCACTACGGCTCAAGGGGATAATGTGATTGGTAATGAGAACATAGGAGCGGAGGCGGTGTCATTTTTTGAAGATCAATTTAAGGAAACAAATACAAATGAGGATGATAGCATGCTTGATTTGATCCCGAGAATTATCACTCCTGAGAAAAATGAAGAGATGGGAATATTGCCTAATAAGGATGAGGTGAAAGAGGTGGTTTTTGCGTTAAATGGGGATAGCACAAGTGGTCCAAATGGTTTTTCAGGGGAATTTTTTTAGAGCTGCTGGGAAATAGTTGGAGAGCATATTACAAGAATGGTGCGAGCTTTCTTTTGTGGGCATCAACTGCCTAGATTTATCACTCACACAAATGTTGTACTGCTGCCAAAAAAGGAGAAGACCAGAATTTTTTCTGACTTGAGACAAGTAAGTCTAAGTACCTTTGTTAACAAAGTTATTTCGAGACTGCTCCATCAAAGAATAACAAAATTGTTACCAAGTCTCATATCTAGAAATTAGTCTGGTTTTGTGAAGGGTAGGAGTATAACAGAGAATGTGTTGTTAGCTCAGGAGATAATAAGGGACATAAATATAAGAAAGAAATTTCAGAATGTGGTGGTGAAGCTTAACATGGCTAAAGCATATGATAAAGTGTCATGGTTTTATTTGACCAAAGTGTTAAGAAGATTGGTTTTTCAGAACTGATTATTGACATGGTATGGAGGCTGGTTTCTAACAATTGGTACTCAATTTTGGAGAACGGACAACCATATGGTTTCTTTCACTCCTCAAGCGGATTGAAACAAGGAGATCCTATATCCCCAACTTTGTTTATCATTGCGGCAGAGGTCTTAGCGAGGGTCTTAAATAAACTCCATGAAGATAAGGAGTTTAAAGGGTATGGTATGCCTAAATGGAGCCCTCCCATAAACCATTTATCTTATGCTGATGATACCATACTCTTCTGTTCGGGGGAAAAGAGGTCTATTAAGAAGATGATGGGAATTCTAAAGGATTATGAGAAAATATCAGGCCAAATGATTAATCTCAATAAGAGTTTTGTTTACCTTCATGATAATACACCTCTGATAGTCGCTATGCGATTAAGAAGAATTTCAGGGATCAGACAAGGAAACTTTCCCTTCATATATCTGGGGTGCCCGGTGCTCTATGGTAGAAAAAAGAATGTGTTTTATGAGGAATTGTTGATGAAGATACAAAAGAGAATATTATCCTGGCAGAATAAGTGGTTATCATACGGGGGGAAAATCATTCTCATTACGAGCATATTACAGTCTATGCCACTGTTCCTTCTTTCAGTAATGAATCCAACAAAAAGAATCATGAATTAGTTACATCAGATGTTTGCTAGCTTTTTCTGGAGTAAAGCGGGAGGAACTAGAGGAAAACATTGGGTAGCTTGGGAAGAATTATGTTATCCCAAGGAAGAAGGGGGAATAGGAGTGAGAGCATTATATGATGTATCAAAGGCACTGTATAGTAAATTATGGTGGAATTTCAGAACCTCTACTTCTCTATGGATCCGGTATTAGCCACAAGTAGAGGAGCTTCTCACGCATGGAAGAAAATGGTGGAGGTAAGGGAAGAAGTAGAACATAATATTTGGTGGCAACTCAAATCTGGAGAAATGAGTTTTTGGTTTGATAACTGGACAAAACAAGGAGCTTTATATTTTATAGAGGACCATGGTGGAGGGGAGGAAGAGATAGAGGTGAAAAGATTCATTACAAATGAAGAATGGGATGTTCAAAAGCTGGGACAAATAGTGTCGAAAGAGATGATGTTGTACATCACGGAATGCATTACCCCCCATCTGACGGAGGAGGGGGATAAAGCTTGGTGGATGGGAAGTACAAGTGGTGAATTCACAATCAAATCAGCTTTTGATATGCTGCGATGTAAAAGGGAGAAGGAGGAATGGAAGGGGAATATGTGGGGTAAACAAATTCCTTTTAAGCTTAGTTTTTTACTATGGAGAATTTGGAAGGGAAGGATTGCCACGGAGGAAAATCTTAAAAGGATGGGGGTTACTATAGCATCGAGATGCTATTGTTGTGAAGAGTTTGAGGAGGAAACTATACAACATTTATTTCTAACAACTCCCATAGCCCAAAATCTATGGAAGCAGTTTGCTCCATGTGCAGGTATTCAGCAACATGGGTGTTTGAAACAGATGATAACAGGATGGTGGGAAGCTAACACTCCTATCAAACTGAAATTCATTTTTCAAGCAATACCAAGCGTTATACTATGGGAATTGTGGAAACGGAGAAATGCAAGAAGACATGGATTGGAAATAAATTTTTATAAGTTGAAGAGTCAGTGTGTCAACACTATCATACAACTGATAAACATGAAATATCCATGGATTAAAGTTGCTAAAAATTGGGGAGAGATGGTCAAAATACTTAAGGAGTACAAATCCAGATTGCAGTACTGTGCGGTGAGCTGGAGGAAACCTCATAATGGTACAATAAAATGCAACACGGATGGAGCTAGTAGAGGGAATCCTGGAGAAAGTGCCTATGCATT